>JABASL010000978.1:0-12819 GCA_019775825.1 Neanura muscorum | reverse complement strand
GGAAGCGATGCCAACGCCGCTGAGGACTTGACACGACGAGTAATTACGTCATGCATTTATTTTATAAATAATTATTGTACGAAACAGTAATTCAAGGATTCTGCAGTCTGTACAGTGTCAGATGGTGGCGCAAGGGCTAGCTGAAGCATTGGCAGCAACTGCCAGTGATTCGTACGGAGAAAAGCTAAGGTAACACAAATAGTTTGACAAACCTCAACCCGTGTGGGGAGGGGGAATAATAAACCGCGAATCTTGGATTATTCTGTGAATTGTTTTTCTCCTAAAATCGTATAAACATTGTAATTTTTACTAGAGGTTACGTTATGTTTGCAGGTATATCACCTCCTATTTGTTGGAAACTAAAGACGGTGTTGTGTCACTGGAGCCCAAAATTCATGGCAAATTTGTGAAATACTTTAATAACACGATGGACGTGGTCCTAAATGACGATACTGGATCCAAGGCCGCCAGCCTTGCACACTTCAGTTTCAACTATACCAACGGAGAGAGTCTATTGACGGATTTGCAAGGTATGATTCAAGAAGTTGTGTGATATTTAAATCGTTGGTACAGCACTGACTTAAGACTACACGTAAATCTTATACAGGGTCCCACATAAGTCCGCCCACCCCCTCTCTCTGAAACCACTAGTGTCAAAACAACGAGCAATACCTCATTTTATTCGTACTCTAAATCCAGAGTTTATCCCAAAATTTCGAAACGATCATGCATCGTATGTGTCATTGGCGGTAGTTTTAGAAGAAAAAGCCAAAATAACGTAATCTAAATGGCTAAATTTGTTTCCTCCAATGCGACAGCCTTTATTCGATCCAAAGACCGTTCTCCGTCAGTGCCATCATACTTAAATGCCATGCTTTAAATTTCACCTGAACGACAAAATGTAAACAAAAATTGAATAAGTAAAAAAGTAAACTAAAATTCACAAAAAAAGTTCCACAATTCGTCTCATCCAACGCAAAAAAAAAATGTTTTCACAAAAGTCCTCTAAATCACACATACGATGCATGATCGTTTCGAAATTTTGAGATAAACTCTAGATTGAGAGTACGCATAAAATGAGGTATTGCTGGTTGTTTTGACGCTAGTGGTTTAAGAGATAGAGGGGTAGAACGGACTTTTGTGGGACCCTGTACATTATTTTGACATGCGGTTAAATTTCCTGTCGTTCAAATTTCACAATATAACACTTAGGTTCGGGCCATACCCTGACGGACCCTTTCACAAAAAAATTCCACAATTCGTCTCATCCAACGCAAAAAAAATTTTTTTCACAAAAGTCCTCTAAAATCACACATACGATGCATGATCGTTTCAAAATTTTGGAATAAACTCTAGATTGAGAGTACGCATAAAAGGAGGTATTGCTGGTTGTTTTGACGCTTGTGGTTTAAGAGATAAAGGGGTAGAACGGACTTTTGTGGGACCCCGTACATTATTTTGACATGCGGTTAAATTTCCGGTCGTTCAAATTTCACAATATAACACTTAGGTTCGGGCCATACCCTGACGGACCCTGAAATGGCAACAACAAGCCGTGTGGATGACGCTAACGAACTGTGAGTGATTCACTAAAAACAATGCATATTGGGTTTACCTGACCTGTTTATTTGTGTATTATAGGAATTTTTATTTGTATGATATCTAGAATCGTTGGTACAGCACTGGCTTAAGACCAGCCTTAAATCTTATGCACTATTTTGACATACGGTTGAACTTCCTGTCGTTCAAATTTCACTATTGAACACTTAGGTTCGGGCCATACCCAGACTGACCCGGAAATGGCAACAACAAGCCGTGTTGATGACGCTAACGAAGTGTTAGTGAATGACTAAAACACAATGAATATCGAGTTTACCTGACCTGTTTGTTTCTGTATTATAGGAATTTTGGATTCGGAAATTTGGGAGAAGTTTTTATTAAACACATTAAAGCGAATCACAAGTGCAATAAGTATTGCCTTTTTTCAGGATTAACGCCATTCGCTAAATAATTGCGGACCAAATGACTCCTCAGACTACAAGATCTCTCCAGGATAAATCTATTAATTAAACTTATTATTTCAGATTCATTCAATTTTGCTGCGTCATTTATTTCATTTTTCATTTTTGCTTTACTTTTTGACAAAATTTGAAGATCGACACCATATGGTCGAAGGATTAAAACTGTAACTATTGTGGACGATTTATTTACACATGTGTTTGAAATGTTAGCCATTAGGTTTAGGAGTACTCAAACTCCAACGTCTTACCAACCAAATGATTCATGAGGATGACATAGGCGTCCACTGCATTGCTCGTGGTGGTTTTTTCTATTCTGTGTAATTTTAGTACTGTCATTGCCCTCTCTTCGATTTTCGGATCGACGAAACGCATTTGCTGTAGTGAGTCTACTTGAGTTTCCAAATACCGCATTTTGGATACGTCAAGAATGTTGCCACATTGTAACCCTCCTACAGAACAAAATAGTTAATAATAGAACTTTTATTCGTAATATGAATTTGTGGTACCGTTCTTTTTTGGAAATTTGTAAAGGTACTCTGGGACCCCGCGTGGCCTGTATATGTTTTGTTTCCGAATTCTGTGTTTGCTCCAATTCAACTTGAATGTGTCGAGTTCATTCTGAATTAATGGAATAAACACAGTTGCCAGTACAACTCTGAAAACAAATAGTAAACGAGAAATATTTTGCATTTCAACACGCACCTAAAAATTATCATCGGAATTAGTATGATACAGAGCATTTCGATGCATGACGCAGGGGCCAGTGTCACACAATTAACATTAACAAAACTTTAGAAGAAATTGTAATATACCGTTTCAATTGATTAGGTATACCGGCACGTGCTATTAGTTTCATCATAGCAGCCAGTTTGAGCAAGTTTAGTCAAAATGCTTTTGAAATATTCTCCATGTCTTTCTCTGAACCCTTTCCACCACTACTCAATCACTTGGTTTGTTACTGACGATCCAAAGATATGATTTGATTGTGAATTTGCTTCGGGTTCTATTAAAAAGTCCTGCATCGCGGCCACCATCACATTTTCTGACCATCTGTCACTTCTTGTCCTACATGTGGCATAAACAATAAGTATTGTCCACACTTGAATACAATTATTATAAATCTCTGTCCGTCCCACGAGTATCTCAGGAACGGCTCAACTTTTTGAACTTCTGTTCACGGTATGGGATACGTACGGTTCTGTCCTAGTTTAAGTTTGTCAAAGGAATCCTAAGGACCTACCCCTTCAAGAAGCTTCCCCTAAATGCCTTCCAACGTTTTCACATTTTGAAAATCTGCTTATGACACCAAGGGACAACCTCTTTAAGGGGCAATATAATACGCTACTTGGTTACTTCCGTTTGTAAGTTTATTTTTAATTAACTTAAAGCCCAGGAATAATATAGTTTAGCATATACTTTACGCATAAATTAATTTAAGTTTTAGCTTATTGATTAGGATTAACAAACCTTATTTTAGGTATTATTTAAGCAAGGAAATATATACGCATTAAAAAACCGGTGCTGAGGAACACCTGAATAACTTATAAACTGGAATTCCTGAAGACTGATTGATAGGACGACGGGAAGGAAAGATAAAGTAATAGGATCAATGTGATTAAAATTTTGTTGAAAACTTACAACCATGCTCAATTATTGCGTTGAAGTAAAGCTTGGCTGGTAAAATAGGATTACAATTTGAAGGCCACACAGTTAGCCAAAGCACTTTTCTCGAAACTGTGTCTATTCCGCCATGAATCCCAAATGGAAACTCAGATTTCAAGTGTCCACTTAATTTGTCATGGCCATCGAGTGACCATGTCCAGTTGGCCCTCTAGAAATAAAATTAAATGGTAATAATGCGCACCTTATCCAAAGTCATATCATAGTCTCTTAAATACCTTTGATGTGTAGACTCTTTTTCTGAATTTTTTTCGACCGCTGGTTATGCGTATAATTTTTCGGGGAAAATCATTTGCATTGCTAAATACACGTACCTCCTGCATAAACAGAAACCCTTACCTGGTGTTCTTGATATTTTAGGCGAATTATTAATAACTAGCACTTTGGCACTGTCTTAATTTACCTGGCCACTAATAAGCCATACACATTTCTGATCTTCCGATGCAATGCACGGTAGCCAAGCAACCCGCCTGTTCCTTCCACTTCAAGCTGGGGGATCACAAAATTTACTTGCTATTACAGTTAATACATGTGATGTAAATAGTACACTTGATTTGCCTTGCCTTGACAATTCGCAAAAGTTATTGGGGATCTACGTGTTTGTCAACACATTTGATTTGGTATGACTTCAAACGTCGCAGAAGCGAACGAATGCTGAACAACATTTTATCACTGGTTAAATTTGATTATGATTAAAATTGTAAAGACCTGCCTGTTACAGTTAAAAAATATAAAGTCTTACCTCCATGTGTACTGGGAAAATTCAGTTTTTGCAAATTCGAGGATTTCTTTTTGTTGGTAACTGTTCTGAATTAATTCTTTGAGCCAAATTTTTAAATGATTATCTCGCTTCCAAACTAAAAAAAACTAAAACTAAAACTAGGAATTTTTAGGTCTTCGGTTTCAGCTAGCCAAGTCACCACCTTTTAGAGTAGTGAAATCTGCCCAAAGGCCTGTTACAAGCCAGTGTGTTTTAACCTGTTCTCCCAACCTTGACCCGTCCGTACTCTGCAGTCTTTCATTGCTGCAGTCATACAGACTCATCTCACTTAGAAGGGGGCCAAGTGAGGACCTCTCAATTCGACACCACAGCCGTCCCCTAACGTCAGCGTTGAGAGGTACCTTCCCCCGTACTTTCACAGAGCCAAGGAAGGATTTTGAAGCTGTAACACTGCGTCATCATCCACAGAGCTCCACCTGCCTAATGAAAAGCAGGATTTTTTTCTGGGCGAGGCCAGGGGGAATCGAACCCCCGTCACTCAGGGAAGGCCCAACCAGGAAGGCGCCTTAACCACTGAGCTACATTAGCTGCGCTTGAGAGTGGGTATTGGAGGGGAGAGGTACGTGCTATGTCCAAGACTCGGCCATTCCGATAATGGCTACTTGATCCCTAGAGGGTCAAAGTCCATGAGGAATTACCGGTAACTCAAACTGAACAATCCCAGTGTATCACATCCAGAAGTCTAATGGGTGCTTGATCCCGAGGGCTAAGACACTGGGTGGCGGTCCTGAAATTGGGGCCTTAACGAGTGCCAGTAGTTTTTTTTTTGGGAAAGGCCAAGGGGAATCGAACCCCCGTCACTCAGGGAAGGCCCAACCAGGAAGGCGCCTTAACCACTGAGCTACATTAGCTACGCTATTGCCATTCTAGCGTAGCCTAAAAGTATCGCAACAGTTATGTCAAACACGAACTAGAAAATTGTGAAATTGAATAAAACCAGTATGTTCTGTGTGAATGTTAAAAACGTAAGTATAAAAATATTGAAATCAAATAATTTCAACGTGTTTTGCGTGAATGTTTAGAATTTTGCAATATGGTAGCGGTGATGGCGCAACTTCATGTGGAAGGTGGCGCCTATAGTCCTACTGCATGGGATTTATGGGTTAAAAGCACCCTCGTTCTTTACTAAGACAAAAGCTACTTCACTTTGTACTTTGAAATCTACTCGTTTTTTTGTTTTATTTTACAATTTGAAATTGTTTTTGAATTCCATTTTAATTTGCATTTTCCAATTTTGTTCTTTGCATTGTTGGCGGCTATGGTCCTCTGTACTCTAGAATTTCATGAATAAAATCGCTTACCATTTTTACTACAACCTTGCCGTCAGTTTTCTTTCAACCCTCTTTCTCAACTTCGCGTAACTCATCTGTAATAGACACAAATAAAGTAAAGAATTTAATATAATATTAAAACCGCAACTAAATTAACTAAATTTCCACCCTTCCATGCTCCGTAAAGATATCCACTGGTGGCGCACCCTAAGTTTTTACCCAACTCATACGCCTTCGTTCCACCACTTATTCCTTCATAGTCGTTAAATAGGATATCTATATTGTCTTTGCCTACTTGCTTGTCCCGTTGTAAGAAATGCCCCCAAGATCACAAGGCTTATCCATGTATGACAGATTTTCATCATGAAGGTCTTGTAAATTTAGCTGAAGTGAATTGACGTTAAACTTTAATTAATTATTTCTGTTCAAACGCACTGATAATTAATATTCTGCTGAATTTCAAGCTTAGAACAATAAACACTTTGCAGAAATTCAGAATAAAATGGGTAGGTTTTCAAAGATCTAGAAGTGGCACTCCATAAGCAACCCTTGCTTGAAACCGGTTGGGCGTATATCAAAAGAAGCTTCGGATCCAGAAATTTGTAACAATATTAAGTAGGGCGGCTCTTGTATTCCTGTCCGTGTCCAAAGCCCAGCTGCCGCAATATCTGCCTCTTAAGCGATTTTTTTCCAGTTCGAAAAAAATCAAGGTTGTTAGTTAAGTTCGGATCGCAAAATATGACAGGCGACTTTCCCAGGGTCGATTAGGTTTCACCACTCTGAAATGAGATGCCTTTAACTAGAATAAAATGGGTAGGTTTTCAAAGATCTAGAAGTGGCACTCCATAAGCAACCCTTGCTTGAAACCGGTTGGGCGTATATCAAAAGAAGGTTCGGATCCAGAAATTTGTAACAATATTAAGTAGGGCAGCTCTGAAATGAGATGCCTTTAACATACACCTCGTTTTCTGAGGAAATGGAACACAAACAAAATGATGTGCAGTTTTAGTTCTGTTTGTCTGTCGGACCTTAGGTATTCCGGTGTTAACAACAAATGACGGCAGACGCTTTATACAACACAGTTTCCGCGGGCGCACACAACGTCTAGAAAAAACTATAAGCACCAGTGAACTAAGCATTTAAAATACCTTAAGGTTTCTTGAAACTGAACTGTATTTTTTCCAATTTTATTCAGGAATATTATTCCTTTACACACTATATTGCATGCTATGAGGATGTGGAAAACTCGGAATAAAAAACCAAACCTTCGACTGTAAGGGGTATTTTGCCAAATTCACCCCAGTTCTGGCGAAAATCGAAAAGAAAACAGACCAGCCTTCTTCACCATACACTAAACAATAAAAATAAACTCTTAATCTTTCTCAGAAATTGAAGATAAACTTAAATAAAAAAAATAATTATAGCCGATTGTACAGGGTCCCACATAGGTCCGTCCCCCTCCATATCTGAAACCACCAGCAATCTCAAAATAACCAGCAATACCTCATTTTATGCGTACTGTCAATCTAGAAGTTATCCCAAATTTTCGAAACAATCATGGATTCTGTGTGTGATTTTCGCGGACTTCTGTAAAAACAAATTGTTTTTTGTGTTAGATGAGGCGAATTGTGGAACTTTTTTTTGAACTTTTATTTATTTTTATTTATTTTTTTATTTTTCCATTGTTTCTGTCAGGTGAAATTAAAAGCATGGTATTTCAGTTTGATGACACTGACGAGAATTGTTCTTTGGATCGAATAAGGGCTGCCGCATTGGAGGAAGCAAAACTTCGCCATTTAGATACGTTTTTTTTTCTACAACTACCGCCAATGACACATACGCTGCAAGATCGTTTCGAAATTTTGGGATAAACTGTAGATTGAGAGTATAAAACTTCGCTATTTAGACACGTTTTTTTTTCTACAACTACCGCCAATGACACATACGCTGCAAGATCGTTTCGAAATGTTGGGATAAACTGTACATTGAGAGTACGCGTAAAATGAGGTATTGCTGGTTGTTTTGACGCTAGTGGTTTCAGAGGGGGGAACGGACTTATGTGGGACCCTGTACGTTGTGCCAAATGAGGATTGCGTTTTGAGTCTCGATGTACCTAGAGAATTCCTCAACTCGGTGTGCGGTTAGATTGGCTGGGATTCTTTTTCCCTGTAGAACACATCGTTTTCCTTCAGAACACACTTAAAGTTAAAATTTAAAATTTCCCTCAAACCCTTTGCGAAAGATAGCTCGTCCTTCAAGGGATATTTTTATTGTTTTGAATTATTCACTACAAATACTATCACAGTAAAAACCTTGTCTGTTTAGAAAAAAAACTTTGAAAAGCTTCTAGAAATAATACTTTATGAAATTCCCAACGAACCCCTAAATTTCAATCCCACTTTCGGCTGTCCTTTCAATACTTTTCTGAAGTTAAGCAATAAAATTACAATCAAATACCCAAAATTCATGTGTTTTCGTATATTTCTAATAATTTGTTAATAAAATGTTTGCATTGTCCTAATCAAGGTTAGCAAAAGAACAGATTGCAGTGGACATAAAAATTATGCCTTTGAGTGTCGAGAATGTTTTACGAAAGTTTGCAAATAATTAGTAAAACAGATTAGGTTTTTATTTTTCTAGTTTTTGTAATTCGTTAATTATGCGAAGCGTGCTCTTCCTAGACCAATGAGAATATATCTTGAGAGGAAAATAGTCATTTGAGAAAGGTTTTAGGGAAATTTAGGACTTGTATTTTACTCAAATTTTGAGGAAATTCTGTTAGAAATCAAATACGAACATGGGCCGTAATGTCCTTCCCGCAGTTGGAACAAGTGCAGTAAGCTGGTAATGGCCTTACCGGGAAATTTCTTGCAACAAAGCCTAAGGCTAAACAAATCCAAACCTACACATCTACTAATGTAATTACTATCCTAAACCTGAAGATAAACCTCAACCTAAAATTACACCCAATATATCACCGGGAAGTAGATATTTTTTCCACCCCTGCTGATGTTCCTCCTGACGAATTTTTTCCAACATCAGTGCGGGTTTATATTCTAGAGCAAAGTCGTTAACCCAAACGCAAAAACGTGTTTAGAAGTCTACTTTTTCAAGAGTTCTTCTTCGAGAAATTTTTGTAACCCGTAAAAAGGGTCGAATATTTAGAGGTCCGTGCGAAACCAAAAANCTTTTTCAAGAGTTCTTCTTCGAGAAATTTTTGTAACCCGTAAAAAGGGTCGAATATTTAGAGGTCTGTGCGAAACCAAAAACGGTAACGTCTTAAAAGGAACTACAATGGTACGGGCTGGCAGCTGTATAGTGTGTTATACGCTACTTTGTTACATTCCTTTCAAATGGCTTGCATAGTTTTGGAATTTCTACTTTAGAACGGACAATTGGCCAATTCAGTTACCAAAATTTGCAAATAATTTGGCAATTTGGCAATGTGGTCATTAGCTCGTCAAAACTGAAATTTTTTTCCAAATTTGCCAATGTGGTTTTTGCCAATCTAACCTGGAACCCTCAACCCAACCTAATGTGAAATGGTCGGAATGAGAGCTGTTGTAAATGTGAGTCTGAACCATAAGTTTTACAGTTTTCCGACCGAGCGTGCCAAGTTGTTATTAGCAGGGATTGCGTTCAGGCCATCCCGAACGTAGTGGAGTATTTTCGTCTGTGTCTATAGGTTCACGAACTACAGAATTAATTCCAAAACTGATTTTTGAAGTTGCTTTTGGGTATGCCGAAGTGGATTCTAGGTCAAGAGTGCCAACAATACTTGTTTTTTGTTTTTGTTTTTACATGATTAGCGAGAAAGTTACCTCTACAAATTATGGTATCTAATAGAAATAAATTCGGTGATGACGATCATTTGACCAAGTATTTTTGAAACGAAACTAAAATTCCAAAACCTTGATACCCAGTTATCCGACGTAGGGACACATGCACGGAAGTACAAAATTTCACATTCCCACCGCGGATTCCGCTAACCTAACACTGTGTATGATGTGGATGTGGTGCGACTGTTTATGACTAGGATTTAGTACGTCCCCAAAGCACCACGTAATAAAAAAAGCTAACCAGATAAAGTTCATCGAGGTGTCTTGATTTTCCAATCCTCGGCTACTAGAGAACAACAAGTTTTTTTTTTCAATTGTCACCCTTGACTTTGGCTCTTTGGCACTATCACGTGGCTTCAGGCTGGCCACTTATCGTGTCTTTACACCCTTCTGGGCAACCCAATGGGACTAACGAGCTCATGGGGCCTTCAGCACTGGATCCTACGGGTGGAGGTGGTGGCTCGAAAGGTGGTTGGCTAGGAAGTTCTGAGATGTGGAACGAAGAACTTTCTGCTGGACGTTGAACGGGCTAGGGCCTTGAACGGGCTAGGGCCACACCACAGCTCCGCTCCAGGCGAGAGACAGGAACAACTTCTTACGCATACCGGCCCAACTCCACTCTCCACAACCGCAACCACCAACCTTGTCATTCACTTCAAATAGCCTCACACTGACCCACGTCCTCTCCAGGCGGGACACCCTTCCCTACACCCCATTTGGGCTAGCGTAGTGGGAAACCTTTTCAGGAAAAACCGCTAAAGTGTAAGGCGACGGCTGGACTCGAACCAGTGCCCAAACCTGGATGGAGAGAAACCCCATCCACTCGGACAACGAGACCGGAATTGAACAACAAGTTTTGCAAACTTAAGTTTTCATGATGTTTGCATGGCAATTTGCATAATGTCAGAAATAAAAGTGCTCAGACTCTGTGAAAGGCATTTTTGTTATTTTTTAAATTTTACCTCGAGTACAGTGTCATTTGAGCAATTATTAAGTCATTGGGTTTAAATTGACGGGTTCGGTCAGTTTTGAGTAAATAGAATTCCTTTTTCGATCGCATAATTTGTTATTGTATTTGTTGTAATTATACTGGAGTGCTTTTCTTCAAAAACTTGTCGGTTTGATTTTATTTGGCACGTAGTCATAAAAACTACTAAAAGTACGCAACATATCATTATGCATTAGTATAGACGCTTAGCAAAGATCCATAATACTGGAATGGGCATTCTCTATATAATAATAGGGAAATGATATTTGATCTCACGTAATTACGGAAAGCATTTCAGAAACTCATTCGTATAATTAAAAGAACAGTTAGAAAATTATAGTTGAGGTACACTCGGACTCTCGAGAATCCGCGCAACCACAGGCAATAACCGTGAACAAGGATGCGAGAATTTGGATTCTAGCATTTGAAAATGACACATAGCCAAAGAGGGTTCCAAATATTTTCATCCGCTCTGCGCAACGTTACTCAGTCGCGCATAACTCCATGGATCTTGGAAAATTCGATTTTGACAAAGTCGAAATCAAAATTTCGATCGGGATCTGCTTGGTTCGGGATAACCCTGCATTTTCTAAATGCCATTTTCTTTGTCCTTCTAGCAAAAACGGAATTTGTGAACGGAAATGTTGTCTATGCTATTCTATGTTGTCTTTATTACGGCCGCATCAGCAGGGGTATTTGGTTCCAGTGCTGGCGGTGAACTTCGGAGTTCGGAAGTCATCACACTCGGAAATAACGTTGTAACCTTGAGTAAGTCGATCTACCTGTTCTTAAGTTAGTGAAAATTCTTGGACTTAATATAAATCAGTAATCCCCAGCAGGTTTGTATTTGAAGCCAATGGAGTCCACGAAGTACTTTGAGTTAATATATGCATCAATTCTTTATGGACTATACGCATCGGGTGTTATTTTACCGGTGGAAAGTACAATTCTCGTGTGGAATGCTTTCTCCGCCCAGCTGCATCTTTTCGTTTACAGCATACTCTCTTTCTTTATGTGGTATTTAGCTGCGAATTATTTTGTGGCGAGCTTGGCCGTTTGCATTCCGGCCATTATATCAGTCAATTCTGGTTTAAACACAACTTTGTAAGGGTTATTGAATTGCTTTAAGCTATAACCGAAGGCTTTATGATATTTCTGGTTTTAGGGCTCAAGCAAAACTTTGTTTTGATGAGCTGGGTATTCTCGAAAAGAAACCTGAACACGTAAAAGTCATACCGTCCATGATGCAAAAAATTCAAGCGTCTACTATGACATACAAATACACGGTTCTATTAAACAACTTGCAGAATCGAGCATTCGGGTCAACGCTTATCCCAAGCGGCAAACTCGCTGGCATAATGATTATTTTTGTCATTGTGTATGGCCTCACAAAAGGAAGATGCGTTATGGGGCCAATTTTTGTGGGAATATATATTTGCCACTTTGCTGTTGTTTCTGCTGTTGTGATTCCAGGTGCGGTTCTGATGTCAGATGTCTACAACAAGTCTCTTCTTTACAAAGTATTCCTGAAAAAAGCGATTGGCCGACTCCCGCTGAACGAAAGAAATATGCTACGCAAAACTGAGCGGTCATTGCCAGTAATCAAAGCAGTTGTCGGTTCGTTTTACCATATGGAAGGGAAGGCAAAACTTACACTCCTCGACACACTCACCCGCGGTGTTGCATTTATGTTAATTACATTTCATTAATGCTTTTATAAATAGCGGAGAGGTAGTGTTATTCCTTCCGTTCAACGATCAAACCTATAAAGAATTTCATTGCAAAATTAAAAAGCGGGCGAGGAAGGATACATCGAAGCAGATAAACTCGATTCCTCGATAAAATTAGACAGACATACAAATTCTGTAGTGACCCGTTGACCTTTGACTTTCACTTTGCTGTAAAAAGTTGCAAATTATATGAAGCTTTACTACAATAGTGTCGACTTATTAATGAAAGGGCCGTCAAAAATGGAGAATATATCCATCAAAAATTGAACTTTTGGCAATTTCCGCAAAAATGAACAAAGTGTCCTCAAAAATGGAGAAAATGGCCGTCGTAACCAGAGTTTTGACCACCTCATAGAATATGTACAAATTGTAAATCAAAATCAGAACTTTAGATATAAATCGAGGAGGAGAACGTCCAGAGTTGTATGTTTATTGCAAGGAGCTGGCATCTATTGTAGATGACAGACTCACGCCGAGCACGCACTATTATGGCGTATTTCGGTCTACTC
>JABASL010000977.1:0-12820 GCA_019775825.1 Neanura muscorum | reverse complement strand
GAGAAAAAAAAATGAAAAGAAGAGCAGAGAATCGTATAAGCAGAAAATCCTTTCACAAAAGAATTAAGAATACTCCCTCATCTTCATTTACTTTCCTCAAACTTTCTTTTCCTTCAAATTCAAATTTTTTGTTGCTTCAAATTTTTTCCAGATTTTTTTTTTTGCTTCAACCTTTTTCCAGGATTTTTTCTTTGCTTCATCTAATATTTTGAAGCATCCTTTACTTCAGTTTCCAAAAATCTTGAGGCCAGTTTCATCTCTTGGGTTCGTCTACCTCACCTCTATGGCATTCACCTGATTTGGCATTCAGTTGCATGATTTCCAGATTTTGTTTAACTTTAGGCTCAGAAAGTATTCAAATAACTTTTTTTGGTAAAAATTTAGGGTTCGATTACTTCATTTTACTCATTGTTTCCGTAGATTCACATCATTTTAGGCCACTTTTGTTAAGTAACTATATCAATCTCGTGAGCTACCACTACCTGTAAAATAACTTTGCGGGGGACAGATTTGAGATTTGAAATCTCGGAGCAATGATGACCCGAGATTTGTGTCAGATTTGTTTAAAATGCCGATCATTTGGGTTATAAGCTAAGAGAACAAGAAGAGAATCTTTGTGTATACTTTAGTGCAGGTTATTCTGCCCATTAATTTTAAGTGACGTCTGAGCATGACAACGTTCGAGGGAGGACGACGACAGTCCCGTGTCAGCATTTATTTTCAATTCGTGAGAATGTTGGTGAGGTCATGCGACGCCCGTTGACCTTTGACTCTTTAACTTAGTCTCACGCTTCTATCCCTTTGAGTAAGGGAAAGGAAAGCCGCAATTTAAGGTTTTGATTTGAATTAATGGATGTAAATAGAGAGATGTTGTGGTGTGATGCTGAATCAGGATTCTTTGGAGCATCTTCTTCCATTTTACTACGGGGTACTCATCTGTCTCATCACTTTTTTAATGTTTAGCTTTTTAAATGTTTGTAAGTGATCTTCTCTGGTGGTGTTGATGGTCGGATGCTGGGAGATGCTAGAGTTAATTGCCACTTTCTCACGATCTGCTCCCTGCACGGAAGTACTGGGAAGTCAGGCCATTAGCTGTTTCTGGAATTCCAATCTTCCTTAGTTATCTAATACTCAAAGTCACTTGATAGTGACGATGAGTGATTAATAAGGTTAACAAATTCAAAAACGTAAATTTCTCTAGAAACTCGATCACATCTTGAATTTCAACCACCAGTTCAGTCCTAGCTGATTGATTAATTTATGATTTTCAATTCGGTATTGACAATTTAAAAATGATCTTTACGACTCCTTGGATTCGAAATTCCACAAACGAAATCTCAAAGGCCGCAAATTTTGATAATTTTACTGTTGGTGGTCCTCATAATGACAAAATTGAATAACCTTCAATAAGGCTCACGAAATGCTGGAAATTAGATGATGAGTGATTAATAAGGTTAACAAATTTAAAAAATTTAAATTTCTGTTGGCAGCCGATTACATTTTGCATTGAGTCGAACAGTTCAGTTCAGCTGATTGCCAAATTTATGAATTTTTAATTGACAATTTAAAAATGATATTTACGACTTCGAGTTCGAAATGCCGCGAATTGTAGTAATTTTATTGTTGGTGGTCCTCTTAATGACAAAATTGAATAACCTAAGATTGAGAAAATGCTGGAAATTATATTCTTGATATTTCTTTCTACAAAATTCAGTAAACTATAAACCGCTATCAGTTTTTTAATGGTTGAACCACTTTTTTTAAATTTAATTTCGTGTTATTGGAAAATTAACACTTTTTCTCAAATACGAAAATTCATTTTTAAAAAAATTAAGATTGAGAAAATGCTGGAAATTATATTCTTGATATTTCTTTTTACAGATTCAGTAAACTATAAACCGCTATTAGTTTTTTAATGGTTCAACCACTTTTTTTAAATTTAATTTCGTTTTATTGGAAAATTAACACTTTTTCTCAAATACGAAAATTCATTTTTAAAAAAACTAAATTTGATGGCGTCTTTGATGTTATCGTGTTCAATTAGTTTTTAATTTAAAAAACATCACGTTCGGGTTCATTTCATATTTAAAATTACCGATTCAAGAGCAAACCACCAAAACAGCACAGAAGAACCTGTGTAAAAATGAATTGATTTTTACGACAGCGCCAGAATATTTAAACGGAACGGAAATCCTACAACTCAAAATAAATGAACGGCTGGTAAAATCAATTGCAAAATTTACATATAATGATTTTTTTAAATAACGTTTGCAGAAATTTTGTTTTATTTCATTCCATTCTGGATTGGATTCGAAATTATGTGTTTAGGATTTCAGCCAGAATTTTATATTTCTAATCCCCCATTATTACATTTGGAAAAAGTGTTTGCACATTAAATAATTTTTCCATTTCCTAAAATTAACTTTCACTTTCCGGCTGCGTTTTCCTGATTGATTTAGTTTTGATTTGATTAGTTAGAAAACATTGCAATCATCCGGAACCAGAAGGCCTGTCGAAACTACCCTTTGTGGCCTATTTTCTGCAGAAGCGTGCTACAGACGCATTCATTTTGTGATCGTTGGAGCGATTCGATCGATTCTATGCTACAGCACGTGCTACGGCCACGGTACATAAATACATCATACATTCCCAATCCCAGTAGACCTTTGATTTAATTCAGTGTTTTCCTTCTGCAGTGAAGCCGAATCAGGATTCTGCCTCATCCTTTTTCATCAATTCAAATCAATACTCAAGCACGCGTCCAGAACGTCAGCCAGACGCTGAATCCATTCCGAACTTCATAATTTCAGAGCCAGTCTTTGGCTCAAAATATCAGAGCCCTCAACGAATTCAATATTTTGTCTTCCTAATGCAAACAGGCAATCGGCTACGCCCCTAGCCGCTTCACATAAGCTCAATTCCAGCCCACGCACGCGACTTTGATGATCAACAAATAAATGCAACCCATTTCATCCTTTCGGGACTCGAGTCGCGACGCAAATGAATGAATGACCAACATTTTGGCGTTGCGCTGAGCACGAGGGGCAATCGAGCTGAAGCCGCAGCGAATCCAAAATGAAGCGGCCAAAATTGGGCTTAACCATAACTAAGAAGTTGTTCGGCTGAATGTTGTTGAGTGTTGGAAAGGCTCCCAATTATGAGCAGTAAAAAGAAGAAAAGAGAATNGCAATCGAGCTGAAGCCGCAGCGAATCCAAAATGAAGCGGCCAAAATTGGGCTTAACCATAACTAAGAAGTTGTTCGGCTGAATGTTGTTGAGTGTTGGAAAGGCTCCCAATTATGAGCAGTAAAAAGAAGAAAAGAGAATTGATTTCACCGTGTTTCACTTGTGATCCCTCCCTTCTGAACGGCAGGAAAATGACTTTTTTGAGGCATGGCACTGGGCATGAGTTTCTATTTCCCTTCAAAGATTTGGTAGATTGCAAAATAGGATAAGGAGGATTCCATTGTTAGGACCACAAATCTATTGTTGAAAAATATGAGGCAGAGGCATGCGAGAGGTATTCTTCGACCGTGGCCAAACTTTTGGCCACTTGTTGGTGGAGGGTCTTTGGGTAGGCCTCCACGGACAAAGAAGTACCCTGAGCTGTTTAGCTCGTCCAAATTCCTCAAGTTTCCACTCATGTTCCTTGAATTTTGGAAGGAAGAGGCCCTTTGGTCCCTTGCCCTTCCCTTGATTCATAGGCCCTTCGTCTTTTGAGGCCACTTTGGAAGCTCTTCAATTACTCAACCCCCATTCCCTCCACTTACACACTCTTCCATTTAACTTTGGAGTTCTTTTACACGTGTCCTCAAATAAGTTGACACTTTGACTCGACTCTAACGTCAATGAAAGCAAACAATAGAAACAGGCAGCCACCTACTTCCTCCTCTACCACCACAGCAGACACCTTCGGAGGCCAAAGGTCACACTGCCCTTAATCCCACCCCCTCGAACTGTTTGAAACTGATTACTATTTATCAATGCGATCGTAACTTATACACTTCCCTCCCTTGCTTCAAGTTGAGCTGATTTTTTTAGATTCCTAGAACCTGTCTTGTTCAATCATTTTACAGCACTAAGAATTTTTGAAACTGAAAAATAATTTTAATGCAATTGCCGTGATTTGAGACGCAGGTTAAAATTTAAAACAAACAGGAAGTAGAAAATTCGGAATTTAAACCAAATAAATGAAACCCGGTTTGGGGATTGGACCCCATTACGAGTCGAACACATACATTCATCTACAAAGCTAACGCATTGATTTTTAATTTGCCAATTTTTTATTAAGTTTCATGTGGCGTTTAAATTTTACTTCAACAGATTCGTTTTAAGAATAAAAATTTACAGGCTTTAAAGTAAAGTCATTTACCATAAATTCGTCAATTTATTAAAATTAAAAAAAAAACAATAGCAAGACCCTGCATTATCGCACTATAATATATTCTCCAAAAAATAAAACGTTTAAAAATTGGTATTCCGTTTTGAAACGGTTTTTATTTTTGCACATTATTTAAACATCTAATTAAAAATTATGCACACTTGAAATGAAATTCGCTCAACAAAGTATTACAAAGATTTAGCAAAAATTTAGCAGAATTAAAAAAAAATCTGAAAATGTAAAAATTCCAAAAATATGCTCAAGCAAGTATTGCAAAAATTTAGCAAATTCTAAAAATTTCTGAAAATCAAAAATTTCAAAATTGCCCTCAACAAAGTATTGAAAAGATTCAGCAAAAAAAAATTAGAAAATTTTAAGAATTTCTGAAAATGTAAAAATTCCAAAACTAAGCTCAACCAAGTATTGCGAAAATTAACCAAAAAATTTTTTGCAAAGTCTAAAAATTTCTGAAAATTTATAACTTTAAACCGTATGTTCTGAAACTTAAATTAATTTATTTTAAACTTAATTTATCCAGCCAATAAAACATAAATCTTTTATTCGGTGTTTAAGTTTTTCCAGTTCAGATTTCCATTTAACAATCAGTTTTTGTATAGTTTTATTTCCAAAAAGTTGTGCATCCATGAAAAGGAGCTCATTTTGAAACGGTTATTTTTTTGAAAAGATGAAGGAAATGTTTATAAATTGGCGTGTTTAGAATGGTTTGGAAGTGATTATGGGGTATTCTTAGTAGTTGTTGGATATGCTTAGCCTAGGTTAAAGATTTCTTTTTCTTTCTGTGTAGGAGGTAGTTGATGGTCTCTTAATTTCATTTCAACTACACTATACAGCCTCGCTCTATTGTATTCTCAGGCCAAAGCAGAGCTGTGAAGGTAATTGTTATTGGGAGGAACAATTACTCGTCTCTTGCCAGTAAATGCTGGATTGAATGTCTAAGCTTTTCTAAACCTTAAGTCTCCATTCGTAGATGCATCGTAAGGGCTCAGGTAATTCTAAAAGGGCTAAAGGGATTCCAGTTTTACGAGCTAGTGCATTTTGTACCTTGTTTAGAATCTGAGAAGCTTGTATTGTTAAAGGGCCTTTCCAGAAATCCACTCCATGTCAGCCCCAATTGAACGCAGTAGCGTTAAGGGCTCGTTAAGAAAAGGCCACTTTTTTCATTTTATTCATCATCAGTTTAGTTGCAAAAGAAAAAAAAAACGTTATGGACCAAAGTGTTATTTGTGTCTAGCTCGCTTTAGGTCTTTGTCCGTCTCACGGCATTTTCTGACACAAGACAGACATAAAAGAGATGATGGACCTTTAGTAGAGAGCCTTTAAGGCTTCTTCGTGGAGATGATGGACCCTTAAGGCATCCGCCCACTTCCTCTTTCCTTCAATTCTTGAGGCCAATCTCTTTAGAATTTTAGAAAGCCAGAGCCAGTGAAGCAGAAATTTTGAGATAAGCGTATCTAATTCTCTAATCCGACCCATTTTTAAAATGTATAAGAAAATTTCCCGAAAATAAATTGTATGAGAAAGCAAGCGCAATAATAAGAAAATCAGGAGATGAAAAACGTTTGGACTTCAGAAAAATAACAAGGGAAATGAACCAATTTAGAATAAGATGAAAACAGGACATCTTTTTAAAAATACCGGACTTTGGTCGTTTGGGCGGGAACAAAATTGTCTCCGGCGTTGAAATCGTTATCTATCGAAAATTCAATTCTAGTAATTTTTTTAGCTCGTGACGCCAAAATGTTCGTGAATTCAGCAATTCATGAATCGAATTACATTCCGAGTTTCTGAAGTTTCCTTTTATTTTATTTTAAATTTTCACAGAAAATTTCAAAATTTTATTAGCAATTTTATTCAAGTAAATTTATTATTTTATTCAATTTCCATAGATTGAAATAGATTTTGGAAATTAAAATTCACTAAAATTTACTTAAAATTTAAAACACTTGTTACCTTCATGCCGGATAAAATTATAGAATTTTTTTCTATACCGCAAAGAAATTAAAATTTGATTGAAAAATCAAAGCAATCGAAAAACTCGACATTTATTTATTTATTTGGGTTCTCAAAAAATTATTTGCAGAAAGTAGAAGTTAATTTGCAAAAGTTAGTACTGAAAAAGTATTGAAAATCTGGCAATTTGCATTTTATTAAATTAAAATTGGAAAATGCTATGAAACTTGTGCCTCCGTGTTTAAAAAAAACGCTTCTGTAAACCAGTTTGGAGATTCCATTCTTTGAAAAAATCTTTGAGATCTTTAATTTATTCACATTTTAATTCTCGTTTTTTTCGGGGCTTACAAATATTTGTGTTCACCATCTGCTAAATGCTGCTGCATATTTTCGTGCCACATTAAATAAATCTCTGTACAATGAAACTACTCAACGAATACAAGGCTTACGTTTGCTTTTATCATAATTTTAAACGAAATGAAGTTAAGTATAAATAAGATTTTTTAAAAAAGTATCACAGGTTCTAGAAATTTAAAAAATGATTGGAACAAAATGTGTGGGTGCGTTGGATTGAATTGATTTCAAAAATAAATTTGGTGTAAAAATAATTATTTCAAAAAAAATTAGAATAACGAATCGTGTGATCCATTTGAATCATAGTTGGAGGTGTAGCATGTTGAAGTAGAAAAAGTAGGTGAGTAGAGTGATCGTTTTGCAATTCGTATTCTTCGCATTGGTGGAGGTGGTGATGGGGTCACGGTGTCATGATGAAAGGAAAGGAGTGGACCACGACCATAAATGTCACTTTCCCATTGATTTGTAAGGAGACCGTGACCATAAAATTCGGGTTCCAATTGATATCCACTGGTCATGGAATTTGGTGACGAGAGACGGACACGTTCTTCAAGGAGTTCGTTGATTCGATTTTGTTCCATTTCGGCAGCGAACGTGACCTCGATGTCAGATGACTCATCCTGACCTTGAGAATTTCTGTTAAGTTTACTTAGAAGTGACCAGTAACGATTCAAATTGATTCGAGCAGTTTTGGCAATTCGTCGAAATGGATTGATTCGAATGGCCTGCAAAAAGAAAATTAGAAATTCAATAAGATTTCAAAGTTTTACTTCCAATTTTAGTAAATATCTCAAAACGCTGCCCCATACCCTAATTTCATGGTTCACTTTGAACTTATCCATGAAAATTGTATTTAAATTATACAAAATGAATTTTTTGTTTCAAAGAATTAAGTTTTAAAAATTAAGTTTAAAAAATTAAGTTTAAAAAATTACTTTGAAAATTTTAAGCTAGATTTTCCAAAAGTTTCAATTGCGCTACGAATTGTGATTTCGAGACAATTTGACTGATTTCAATTGCCGAAATTAATTGTTCAATGGAAATTTCGATTGTTCGAACAATTGAATTGAAATTTTGAAATTTTTGTGGTTGACTTACAGATTTTGAGCAATGTTGAGTATGATTTGTTTGTGATTTGACTTCAATTATGGCAGCAGGAGACGAGTGTTTGGCGTTATGGCACATGTTGAATGGCTTACTGTCGTTAGGACTTAATTTTTTTTTGAAAATGATCAAACAGTTGAGACCGTGGATACGAACGGTTTGAGCTGTGTGTCTGAGTTCTTTCCTGGTTGGAAGTTGAGGTTGGAATGCGAAGGGGATGGGATTGGGAACCACTTTTAAGGCTAGGCTACACCGGGCCAGACGAAATACTTTTTGGGGGTAGGCAAGCGTGTCAGGTGGTGTGCCAAGCACACGATGAGGAAGAAGAAATATTTTCCAAAGGGTCCAGAAAAGAACCCCCTAAGGGACTCCATACCCTTGGCTTCTGCAGTTTCATCATCTCAAGGGATCCCTTAAGTCCCCCGCCGACTTCACCTCATCCCTCCAAAATCGTGGTTCTAGCAGGGTTGAAATTGAATTTCTAAAGACCCATGCTTTTCCGATCTCTCCAGCCCAGAGCATGCCCTACTTGAATGCCATATTTCCAGCCCATCTCTCCAACATGTTCAAACGGTGTCAAAATATACTGATTTCGTTTACAAAACGTTTTACTACAGTTTCTACTTTTTTCATAAATTAAACATGAAGATGCCCTGAAAAACGGAAATTTTGAAAATAAAACTATAAAAGTTGCTCAACTAAAGCATAACGTAAAGTTAAACTTCAGCATTCATTAGCAATTACGTAAGGTAGAAATTGGAAAAAAACTGACTGGCGTCACGATTTAGCAAAATCAAGTGGCCTGGTTAAAATATTTTTCGGCTTAGGTTTAGTTAGTTAAGTTAGGCTAAAGTACATTGAAGTTGATGCCGTTGGCCAGGGTATAAGCGTCCCCATAGGATCCCTTTAGCTACGAGATTATTTTAAGGCAGGTTGGGCTGAAGAGATTTTTTAGGTACTTAAGGTTATCTTTTCCCTCCCTTTCGTGACCTCCAAGAGACTTGATCTAAAACGTGTTGATCCTTGGAAAAAACGTTCCACGAACGTAAAGGGGACTTAGAGCTCTGCTTAGAACTGGATTTTCGTTATTTCTTTGTCGAAGATTGTAATCTGTTTTGTAAAGATGAAGGAATGAACACCTGCCTCCAATCTCACGAGAAGAATCCCTCCCTCTAAGTAGACCACTTTATGCATTCACAGCGATTCTTACGAAACCAGTGTCGTAGCCCCAAGATCTTGGGCCATGGATACCCTCATCCATGTCATATCCACGTACTCGCAGAGGTGCCCGGACCCTTACCAGTCATCCTACCACACATTCTCAGCTTCCGAGCCTGGGAATCTTCCTCCCCCTAGACGGGAACTTTGTTAAATCCGGGGTTTCAAATAATACGGAGTTAGTTCTGGTTGTGCCACTGTTGTTCCTAATGGGTACAGATCATGCGATGAGATGCACCATTACGATGAAATTCAATGTTCCCCCAAAAATGCTCAGGTGGAAGTTGTTTTAAAGCATTATAAAACTAATTATTCAGAGCATATATAGAAGCTGAGGATCTTAAAGGGATGACTTTTGACCCTGGCAAGCGCATGCGACTTATTCCCACACTTGTGAAAATGTTGCTCATTAAAATAACAATAGACCAGAAAATCATTTAAATTATAATGGAGACTCCCTAGTAAACAAAGGAATAGTACAAGTCATCCAGTTATTCCAACTTGGTCCAGATTTACGTCTGTTAAAATAAATCTACATTTCAAATCTCTCACACAATAAAAATATATCACAGATTTCAAGAAATTTCATGAAATTTAAAACGGCAGAAGCGTACCAATTAGAATATGGTTGTTACATTTTAGTTGACATTACAATTACAGACGTCATAGTTAAAACCTGTTACGACATTTCCAGCTCTAAATATTTGTAATAATTTGTTTGGGTTTCTGCTTGAAAAGTCACAGGTATCTTCTGTACTCAGAATAATTTAATTGTCATTAAACTAGTGAAGCGACACAAAAAACTACGAAAATGAACACAAAATATCCTGAAATTTTTAATCACAATAAATTATATCAAAATTCAATTAAAACTAAAATTTGAAAGCAAAGAATTCTCAGCTACAGCTAGTAAAGATTTAGAACCTGGTAATTTTTTAAATTTAAACTCTATGGCGTTCAACTTTACCAAAGTTTACTAACATAACTGAAATCATTTTCGTCGGATTACAATCCAACCAGTCGCTGAGCCTGCGATTGTCATTTCTTGTCACAGGTATCTTCTGTACTCAGAATAATTTAATTGTCATTAAACTAGTGAAGCGACACAAAAAACTACGAAAATGAACACAAAATATCCTGAAATTTTAATCACAATAAATTATATCAAAATTCAATTAAAACTAAAATGAAAAAAGTAATCTCAGCAATAGATCTAGAACCTGGTGATTTTAAAAATTTAAACTATATGGCGTTCAACTTTACCAAAGTTTACTAACAAAACTGAAATCATTTTCGTCGGATTACGATCCAACCAGTCCCTGAACCTGCGATTGTCATTTCTCCTGTCAAAAATTCTTCATCGAGTTTGTGAATAATCATAATTAAATACAAAAGGCTTGAATTAATTGCCTTATTAATTGGCACATTTCAAATTTTTTACCAAATGGAAATTTTTTTAAAGCTCTTGGAATAAATAGGAAAAAAAAACGAAAAACATTGGATTAATTTGAAATTATGAATTTGATATTATGGACTCAATAATTGGAGACATGATTATGGAAAAATTGCCTGAAGGAAAGTTGGAAGCTGGTTGACTTCATGCCCATCGTAGCGTGAAAGCGTGATCTCTTAACCCTGCATGGCAGTAAATAATTAATGGTTTTGGTGGTTTAGTTTTAATTTTTTTTCTGTTAATTGAGTGTCTGCTTCTGTGTTGGCCCTTGAAGACCTTTGGGAATGCTTTTTGGGGCTTTTTTGGGGGCGGAGTGGGGGATAAGGTCACCATGGGTGTGTTAAAGGCAGGCGGAAGGGGGAAGGTTGGAATGCCTTTCCTTTTTTTGTACCCTGAGTCGTCCATTGTCAATTGTTTTGTTGAAGATGAGAAGTAGTTTGGTGTTTTGTAGGATCGTGGGAAAGTACTTCGACGGCTTCTCCCACACTCTCCAACACAAAGGACCCACACACGTTCAAATTATAAGTCCAAACGAGATCTTGGAAGATGAAGGAGGAAAAAAAGGTAACATGAAGTTGCGTTGTAAGGAAGGGAAGCTCGTGCCAAGGAAATAACCAACTGCAACCAGGGGAACTGCAACGGCTCCCTTTTCCTTCATCTTCACAATCTTCCAAAACCCAAAAGCATCCTCATCATCCCTTTGGGTACTTTTGGATACTGGATCTGTTGGATATCTTTGGGATGACGGATCCCATTACTTCACTCAACAACTAAACCCGCATTCCAAAAGGAACCAATTAACTCTCGTTCCCACGCTTCTTCACATCCACCAAAAAATCTACACAACAGAGAACACCCGTCTTCCACAAAACCAAATAATTCCAAAACACACGTCCACTCAGCAGGGACACATTGCTCAAATTTTGGACAAAAATCAAAATAAGGACTTAAAAGGGCATTCGTCCTACGATAGAAACTTGGCAAGAATCGTAATAGATTTGTTTCAAAGCAAATCTAGAAAACCGCTTCCGAGTTGCCCGGATCCCGTTCTAGGTCAGCTCCGATCAAAAATTTTTTCGAAGAAATCTAGGTGCCAGGACTACCAGGACTAGGTATTATACTTCTCCTCACCTGAAATTTTCATGTGGCCCAAAGGGACTTAGGAAAGGCATGGAAAAATTCCCTATGACCAAGGATTCCAAGTCCGAGTTTTTCAATTGCGTAGGCTTAACCCTATATTTTTTGGCCTGTAACCAAGGATTCCAAGCCCGAATTTTGGAAATACGCAGGCCTAACCTTAAATTTTTGGCCTGATTCTGATAAGTCCGATTTTTCGAGGTGCGCGGGCCTAGCCTTTTTTAGAATTTTCTACAGCTTGAAGTTACCCTTACCCTACTGATGCTCGAGTTAAGCAATATGGAGAGTTCCGTAAAGCAAGTTGAGCCAGGTCAAGTAAGGGAAAGTTCAAAGGTCAACTTAATTTCATTAACACTGAGAAATTCAAGTGTGACTTGTGTGACTCTTAAACTTCGAAATTATTGCCTTGGACGTCTTAAAAGTTGGAAGGTCGAGTGCATTTTGGCGCAAGTGCATGCCACTTCCACGTGTGTCTATCATCTTTTTTATGTTTATTATTTATGCGAATCTTGATTAGGAATTGGCAACATTGCAAATAATTTCCTAGAAACTGACGCCGTATTACAAAATAAGGGTGGTGGGTGTATGGCTTGTCTGAACCAGATTTTAGCTCGTGTCCGGCACCCTGTCCTCTCATAAGTCACAAAGGGCAAAGGAAAAGGCCACAAGGCGCCAATCCAGGAACGACATTTTTCGTGGAAGGACGACGCTTGTCAACGGACCCCCGTGGCTGCCCCCATTTTTTTTAAAATTGACATGAGTGGCATGACGGGACCTTGGGTCAGTCGTCCCCAGTCTTTTTCCATTGTCCTACTTTTTCTTAATTTTAAGCTTAATGGCTTAACTTCGTCATACTTCGTCAAATGTTCAAACAAACCTTAATTTTAAGGTTTCTGAGAAAAAAAGTTTAGAAAAAGAAGGCGTGTCCCCTCAAGTTTCAGAGTCAGGTCGATTTGGGGCCAGTGTCCTGAGCGGAAGCCTTTGACAAAAGACTCGGATACTTGGAAAAATTCATAGGGTCAGACAGCTCCGTTTTCTTCTTTTAGCTGTCATGTCACATCATGTCTAAAGAGGGTGATGAGTAGTCGAGTAGTGACAAGTACATGTCAAAGGTCAGCTCATAATGGACGGTTGGATAATAAACGTTTGAAGCCAAGCCTATTTTCTCATAAAAAGTAACAAAGTTCGGGAGACTCATAGCC
>JABASL010000976.1:0-12822 GCA_019775825.1 Neanura muscorum | reverse complement strand
GTACTGGTTAATTTGTTATTAACTAAACTGGTTAATTTAATACAATTAGATAACTGGAGCAAAGTGAATTCAAAATAACCCTAATTTTAGGACAGAAATTCTGGAAAAAATAAGCTAAACAACCTCCGTCCGTCGATTTATTTCCATCTTGATAGAAAAATCTTTAGTTCCGTCGTAGCGTACTTTGTAAATATTTTTATAAGTTCCAATTTCATTTACTGTTACGATTCTCGGAACATGAATGGTCTCAGTCACGGTTCGATCTCTCCATACGTCAACGGTTTTCTGTACAACGTGGAGTTGTAAAGGTTTTAGAAAAGTTTTTAGGTTTAGGTTTAGTTTAGTTTAGGTTTAGGGAAGGTTTAGGTTTAAAACCTAAAACTTAATTAAACCTTCAAGCTTACCTTTTTGCCAAAAATCTTTCCCAAGTCACCAGCCCAGCGTTGCTCTTGGGTCATGTAACGTTCAACCCTCGAAACTTGTTGACTCTGTCCATCGTCCCTTTGAGTACTTACAAGGAGTTCATCAAACGGTGCGGATTCTTCATTTCCCTTGTAGCACAGTTCCAGAACATTTGGATTTCCTACATGAACTGGAATATTTTGCCGAATTGTTTCCATCAAGCTTTGCGCACTTTCCGATGTATCTTCATTGGGCCGAAAATAACCGAATCGAAAATATGGAACCATTGCCATTGACCCTGAGGGATCGTTTCGGAGTTGAGTTTGAAGGGCCATGTGATTTAGGATAGTAGTTCTGGAATCCAAGTCCGTAGCCTGATTTTCCAGGAGTAGGATATTGAGATTATATCCAGAAATAATTTGAGCAATTCTCTCATACCAGATCTTCAAATTTGGACCAAAACGTGACCCAGAATAAACAAAAACAATTCCACGAATTGTTTCACACGATTGTATTGTACTTATCAACTTGCACGTGTTCAGTCCATCAGTAGCTACTTGATCTCCGTCGGATGAAACATCCCAAATTCCCGGAAAATCCAGGACAGTGAAATTTTCGCCACAATATTGGATTCCTCCATCTTGAATTTCTGTAGTGACAGACGTTAAAGAGCTGGAACTAACAAATCTTTGAGAATTTCCACAAAGTTCAAAGATTTTGTTAGACAAAAACGATTTTCCGGAACCCGTTGGTCCAACAAATAGAATCGCATTTGCTCGGCCCATTTCTCGGAGTAATTAAGTGAATTTATGTAACTAGCTAATTGTAATGATTTGCCCAATTTTAGCTCTGATCGACCAAATACTAACTAAATAATACGAATCGTTTGATCGTCCCTTTTGTACCAGTAATCCGCATGAGTGTGAGTAATTATCATAAACGTTTTATTGTTTGGTTTAAATATTGAGTAAAAGTTCTGAATTTTTCAGAATTTGAACGTATGACTAAAGCTTCTGGTCTCTAACGGCTTGGGTTTCCAGGCTGTTTTAAGTGACGCATCGCAAAGTGTAGCATTTATTTGCATAATGCATCTCTTGATGATTATAATTTTTCTAGGAATCGAGCAATGCAAACGTTTTATGGTTTGCATTGGTTTATGGTTTATGATTTTAAACTGGTTTCCTTGTTTGGCACCACAAACACGTAGCCGTGCAAGCCGTACAATACGAGTAGCTAAGTTAGTCAACTTAAGACTAAATTCGATGTGTCACAAATGCGATAATTTTGCTATAAAAGTGGCTTCAGCATAATGCAAAATGCTTATTTGAATTGCTGAATTAGATGAATTAGCTAAAAAATACAAACTGTGGTTATCACAATGGAAAACGCAATTGTTCTAATTGGAAATACTGGAGTCGGAAAATCGTTTATTTGCAATAAAATTTTTGAAGTAACGGGAAGTAAGCAAGAATTTAATTCCTCAAGTAGCATTGGCAGTGTAACTGGAGATTTGCAACAGGGGAAGATAACCTACAAAGGAAATTCATACACTTTGGTTGATACTCCAGGATTCTTTGACTGTTCTTCAGAATCTGTGACGGCCGCTGACTCGGCCCGAAAAGATGGAGAAAACGTTTGTAAATTGGTCCGTGCATTGGAAAATAGCAAAAGTATTTGTGCAATTGTCTTTGTTTTTGTTGGAAGGCTTGACGTAGAACAACGTCAGTGGTATGACCGTATTCTTTCAATTATTGGCACAGCCTATCAAGGTCAAATTATTCTTTTACATAATAAGGAGAATCAAACGGATGTTGAACGAATTCGGAACGAAACGAGGTTAAGCGTGATTTTGGGTAAAGACAACGGGGAGGCCGTGATCCAGTATCAACCTTTGACTATGTTCATTTCAAGGGGCGGTGCCGAGGAAAGAGGAATTTTGGACAATCAAATTCGAGAATTTTTGAATGGAATTTCTCAGCGTGTTCCATTTACGCTGACGAATCTTCAGGTTCCGGAAGTTTGTTATGAAAAAGAAGTACTTGGGGAGCCTTATGACAAGGAACTGTCACGTACAATGGAAGATGTTGGACAAACTGTTGTAAATAAGAAAGATGGAAGTTATTATCAGGACGTCGAAGTATGGCATCCAGATCCAATTAAAAAGGTCCTTGGATACAAGGTTAGTGACGGCTAAAAATGATTCTAGTCCTAAACCCTGAAGTTCTTCCAAAATTCTTAAAAAATTTCTTAATTTAAAAAAAAATTATTAATTTTTAACAAAAAATTATTAATGTTTAACAAAAAATTCTTAATTTAAAAAAAAATTCCTAATTTAAAAACAAACGTTTTAATTTTAAAAAAAAATTATTAATTTATAAAAAAATTTCTTAATTTAAAAAAAAATTAATTTAAAAAAAAAATCTTAATTTTTACAGGTAATTTTGAAGAAATTTGTTGAACGAATGGTTGAGGAATCGGTTCATGTCAAGAAAGAAGTTGCAACTCAGATCGTTGGAACGTTCCAAAATGTTTATAAAATCAGATTTGACGACACGAAAGATTTGGCCGAAATTCGATTACTTAAAGAAACAGAACGAAAATTTGGTTTAGTAAATTAATGGTAAAAGATTCATTAATTGGTTGAATTAGTTAAATAATTTTAGCAAAAACACTTTATCTTACAAGAATCAATCTGTCACTGACCTTTTGGCCTCAAATAAAAAAAAACGCTAAAAATCAACGTCATTTATCTTTACTGCAAAATTCAGCTTCAAATCACAATTCAGGAATTTTGTTTTTGTTGACTTGGAAACCCAAAATCAAGTTTCGATTGTTTAGTACGGAGTTGCGCAGACTTTAAGTTTTCTAGAAAACTTGCACCAAAAGGCAAAGAAGAGCCCAAAAGGAAGTCCGCACACCAATTTTTGTGAATTATTGGAATTTTACTGAGAGTTTAATTAACGTATCTTCTGTATTTTGGTTAATTTTTTGAACCATTGGATAATTGGATAACCATTGCAAAGACAATGATTGCAGCTAACGCAAATCTTTCCCGTGAAGGTGACGAAACGGTTTCAATTAATGAGAAGCTTCCAGTGGAGGTAAAATTTCTCATAAAACTCGGACATTGTTTATATTATCTGTCATGATTCTAAGGTTCAAGGTCAATTTCCTACAATTTTCAGCTTCACCATGACATTCTAAGCAAAGTTGACCCGGATAGCCTTTTTGCTGCTCGTAACGCTTGTCAACTATGGCGAGACATTGTTGACGATATTATCGGTGTTGACCTTCATATTGGCTCTCCTGACCTTAACATTTGGAAAACTTACAATAACACTGGGTTTAAAGACGTTGAAGCAATCTCATTGTTTGGTGTGAAGCGATGCTTTATCAGTGGACTCCCTGTTGCGGCTCCAACTGCTTCAGGTGAGGCTGGAGATGGACTTCCACAGTCCGAAACCCTAGAATGGAAAGTTCCTGATCGGCTTCAATATCTTTGGATCGATGGTTTTATTTCCTGGACAACATTTAATCGACTCACTCTCCAGCTAAGCCGACTCCGGAAGCTCGAAGTCCACTTCACTACACTGGCTTCCCTTCCAGCTGGAGAGATTGCCAAATTCAAGATGGATGGCCTCGTCAATCTGGAGTCGTTGGCCATCAGAATGTTTTCAGTGGACAAGGTCCATTTGAAGTCGATTTCGAAAGGGCTCGTGAACGCGTTCATTTTGCTCTCCACGCCTTCAGTCGTCTTTCCTCGGCTTGTCGAAGCTTCCTTTAGCTTCCCCTTGGCTGCTTTCAGCGATTTACTCTCACGAGCCGTTTGCCGTTTTCTGGGACGCCATACCAGAACAATTCGAAAGTTCAGCCTTCATTATAATCGACACTCTACGTCTGGAGCCGGCCGTTTTGGTAATATCAGCTCTGGGAAATAACTACTCTATGGTCAACTGCTACCTACAATTTGTTTATTTTCCTTCTTCTCCCTCCTTAGTAAAAGGGAGGGGAGGAAGGCGGGAAAATTAATAAATTGTAGTTAGCAGTTGACCACACGGTAACTACAAACTTAGTTTGTTGATACAATTATTCCTATAATTTAGGACTTGGACTTGCCCTTGATCTTCCGATTACCGAACTTCGGTCTTACAACCTACGACTGGAATCCGTGGACATCGGATGTATTTCTGCAGCTCATCGTTCCATGACTGTTTTCGAAGATCTTGTCAATGAGCAACGTGATCTCAAGATTTTGCACTCTTTCATTCGATACCCACCGCCGGATCTCGCGTTCTACGCCGTTGAACGCTGTTCCCGAACGTTGACAACCGTTCAACTCTGCGTCAAATCCGGATTTGAAAATCACGTTGGAGTTGGTCCATACCGTCCATTTACTCTTACGCCATTTGTACGATGCGTAAATTTGAAGATTTTGGAACTCATTGGCCAAGAGCAATTCACGATGGGAGATCGTTCCAATGCCACTCCCGACCTTGAATTTACTTCTGCTCTCCCACCATCGCTTCGGGTTCTTACATTGGTAAATTTTTTAATCCTGTCCAGCGATTGCTCTCGTCTAATTACCAATAAGCCAGCGTTAGAGAACTTGCGCATCATCAATGCCGGTACATCTTCCAACATGGGATTCTCTTTCGAGTCTTTGCTCAAAATCGTCCGAGAACGCAAACCTGCAAATGTTGTTCTTCGTAATTCGATGAATTTTGCAAGCGTTTACGAAGCTACTCAATCGGATGACCCTAACCTTTATGTTCCTGCCTCAATGCTGCACATTGCCAACCTAAATTGGGTTCCTCTTCGATTCGCTAATGGAAAATTTACAACTGCAAAAGATGCTCGTGTGGATAATGAAAATTATCCCACGGAAACACCCAGAGTTGTGATTCCTCTGACTGGATATTCTGATTTTTTCATTGATGAAGATGATGTGACCCCTTATTCAAGTGATGATGAGGCTGAGGCTGGAAATGACATCGGTGGACCAGGAGATGATGGGGAAGGGGACGAATCAGACAATGAACAGGATGAAGGACATGAAAGTGATGGAAGTGTTTATGAACCCGGGTCAGATGAAGAAGATGACTCTGATAATGAAAATCCGCGATATAACTTTGACTTTGATGTTGAAGATGACGATGATTTTTAAAAGCCTCAATTTACAAAATATAATTTAAAATTATACGATTTTCAAAATAATTTGTAATTTATGCACTAAAAAATGTATACAAATCCCAGCCGAAAACTTGTAAAACGTTTTAAAACTTGTGCTAACGTTTTCAAAAATAAATTACGTTCTAATTTTCAAAATATTGTCTTCATCGAAGCTTAACTTTGGAAAACTAAAACACAAGTTGAAGCGCAGGAAGGAGGGCAATCATTGCAAAAAAAATGTGATTTTCTGTTGAAGAAGATTTTCCTTCTGACCTCATTTCGTTTTGCAGATGTTCAGAACAGAAAAAAGTGAAGCAAAAAGATGGGATTCTTTTTTGCAAGAAGCTTTGCTTCCACACACTTTTTTTTAGACGTTTTTGCACAAGTAAAATCTCAGAATCTCAAAAGCTCACTCGCATAGTTTCATCTAAAGTTGTACAAGCCAAAGTTAAAACTAAAAAAATATTTGCCAAAATCAGCTAGGCTTGTCATCCGAACCAAGATTACGAATTTTGTGACAGTCTGTGAGTAAGAATCAGAAAAAGGTGGAACTTTACTTGAGGTAAATTCGTAAATTTTAATTTCCTGTTTCACATATTAATTTTTAGTGTAAACAAAGACAAGTGTGACACGCAAGAAATCTTGAGTCAAAGCTTCAAGGTAAGAGGATTTGGATTTTGGATTTGGAAGTTACCTTGAAATTTTCGCATATTTTTGCCACAGGACGTGGAAATTGGTTGTTTCATGCCAAGCCTTTTTTTGTGGGCCACCAGATCACCACCAAGAGGCTTGTCTGATTCATTTCATCATTTCTATTTGTATCTCACACAACTTTTAGACGAAAAAAAAACAAAAGTTTGCAAAAAATTATGCCTTGAAAATTGCTTATTTTTGCATTTATGGGATTTATGATTATTATGACTTTAGAAATGGTGATAAAGGTTAAGCTGGAATTGTTAAGGATGATTAAATTTCCTAGGCTTACTAGCCCTCCTTCTGCGTTTTTTTCAGAACACCTATGACACAATTCGTTGAAAATGTTTATGGCCACATTAGTCATCGTTATTTTGCCCCTTGTACCTCTCCTTGTTTCACTTCTTTTTATCATTTCAGTTCAAATCTGTGTTTACAACTCCACGGGTCAACACATCCTTCCTCCAGTTTTTGCAAGCCTAGAAATCCCAAATATCGCAGAACCACTCCAGGAAAAATTTTGTGCGAACCGGAAACATGGCCAAGGACGAGAGACAAATTACCTACAAAAAGACTACATCCAACACAAAAACTGTTAATGTAAGCTCAACTTATTTCTAATTTGATTGAAGAATTTGAATTTTTCTTCCTGATTTCGCAAGAATTTCCAAGAATTCGCAAGATTTAGCAGTTGAAAAATTGTATTACATATATTGCTACTATAATTCATTGATTCGGGACGAGGACAATTAAAACTTCTGCCGCTCATTGTGTCCAGAGTAAGTATCAGGTCCCAAGAAAACTGTGAAAACACCAGAGACGATATTCCCAAATTTCAAAACATTTGAAGGGTTAATATTGAATTTTTTGCGCAAAAATTTTGCATAAAATTTTCGAGAAAAAAAAGCTTTTGTACAAAGTGCCTTTACGCCAAATTACACTGTAATTAAATGTTGCTCAAAAGTGGGGTCATTCCAAAAGAATAAATAAAAGTGAATGGCGTCATGCTTAGGTAAACTGTGACCAGCCGGAATCCCAATTGCTTCCATTTTTATGTAACTTGTTTCTTCTTAGCCGTAGGTAAAGTTATTCAAAAAACAGGTTTTAATTTTATCGAATAATTTTTACTTGTCTTATTTATTCTTGTCTTTACTTATTTTTACTTATTTTTATTTTTTTGACTATTTTTTTGCAATAATTTTTGTTAAACTATAAATACAAATTTAAAAAATGTATTGTAAAAAGTAAAAGTTCAGTGTTAGGTCTCCGTTTAGTGTTTACAGTAAAAATGTACCACTTTTTCTTGTTAATATAAATCCGTAATTATATTATTGAACCATTGGATCATTTCCGAGTAAAAAGTATTCAATTTATAAAAACTTTTAGTTACTTTTAAAATTTTAGTGAATTTAAACGCCAGTGAAGGAAATTGAAATTCTACAACTGTGATGTGATATGGGAAATAAGCCTGTCGGATTTTCAGGAATTTCTAATAAATTTTGTTTGTTCTTACACTGTAGGGACAATCAACAACAGAAACAACGACGGTGATTGGCTATTCTGATGGAACAACGGAAACGAAGACAACTTCAAGCAGTGGGAAGAAGGGCTGTTGCAGCAAGTGCAACATCATCTAAATTTATAATTAAACTAAGGCCTCTTTCATGTAAATTTACGACTTCAAAACAAAGCAACTTTACGCTTTGTCTACGCTTTAAATCTTTTATATGCTTTCACTTTTATTCAACTTCAAATTAATTATTATCTTACCGTAAATCTAAATGTAAAATTTATCAAATTTGCCCAACAAGTTACACACAATGTGTAATTGAACTTTGCATTTACAAATATTAGCCTGGTAAGTGTAAAAATTATTGCAAAAGTCATGTGAAATTGAAAATATATTGTACAAGTTCACTTTAATATTTGTCTAAATATCATATCAACAATTTATCAATTTCTTCACAAACTTCCTGAATTCTAGAATAAAACCCTATTGAAAGTTTTAATTAAATAAAATTTAAATATAAAATCCAATTGAACAGAAATTTAGTTTTCTAATTTGAATTTAATTTCGAAATTTTTGTAAATTTTGAACACAACAGTGCAAAAATTTTCGGATGAATTTTCATTACTGTTGAGTTTTCGAAAACTCAATTCATATGCATAAGAAACCTTAAACGCCATTCTCAAATATTCGCGGAAATTTTATTTCCCTCATATTCGACTTTACACATTTTACGAGCGTCAACAACGTCTTTATGAGCATCAAAATTGCTCTTGAAATTCTTGAATTTTACTTTTAGACCTCTAAAATCCATCACGATTTGAATTTGGGAATAATCAGTGACACGAAGCTACAGCACAAATTCTCGATTACATCTTAACGGCGTTAAGATAAACGTTTTATAATTATTGTTTTTATATTATAGTATATTATAAAAAAGGAAAATTTAAGTAAAATTTGGCAAAAGGGAATAGGAAAATATAATTTCCAGTATTCCAGTACTACGTTGTCGTGTTCAAAATTAAAGTGAAGTCAAAACTTTAATTGGCTGGCTCCCACCTTGTGCAAAGACCTTGAAGACAATAGTGTTATGAGTCGTGTGATGAGGGTTTTATATTCAAATTAAATTTGCCTTCTCAGTCGGTCAGAGTTGCTAACCAACTAAATTGCTAAAAAATAAAAAAATTTGTGGTGGTGCTGGTAGCTCTCCAAGGCTATCAAGTTCACAAAATAAATGAGCATTGATTATATAAATGTAGAATAATATAAGAGGTAATTTGTATATCGTTTTGGACAATGGGATAAAAGTATAACAAATTTTACGGTGTCAATAATCACGGTGTCAATTCCCGGTTGGTCTGTTCACACGGTCTTGTTTTGTACCCACGGACCGTAAATTCACGCCATTATCGCATTCTCGCATTAATTCACGCCGGAAAATTACTAAAAAAAAATTGATTATTCTACAAATTAACTTACGTTACCCGTTGGTAAAATACCTTTTCGGTTTTATTAGAACGTAAAATGGCAGGCATTCTCTTGATTCAGGTCTAAGGCTGGGATCACCTGTAAAAAAAAAATCTTTTACTCCTGATAATATTTCACGTTAATTTAGTTTCAGATTAAGCTTGTTATGTTTAATTGTTTATTGATTTTTTCTCGTGGTTGGATAAATTTTATTTATATTAAAATTTGTTAATCTAAACTTGCACTGATTCGCTTCCGGACAATAATTTACAAAATATATTTATTGTAAAATTAATGTTTTAACAGTTCGTTCCAAAGACGAAAAGTTTTTTGATGAGATGCGAAATTTGTTAGAAATTCCGTTCTTAGAATTTTTATTTTTTGAAGGATTTTTTTGAATTACTTCATTTTGCAATTTTTTAAATTTTATTCCTTAGGTAATTGGCATCATAATTTGTTGCAATTCTTCACCGTTTGGCTCTAAAAGTTCTATTATTTTATTTTAATTATATTTATTTATTATTCTTATTTTAATTATATTTATTTATCATTATTATTTAAATTATTTATTAATTATTTTAATTAAGTTTTTGTGGGTGTGAAAATTTGAGATTCCTGTGCGATTTAATGCGATAAATTTGTCGAGTTACAGAAAACGGGATGGAATATGGACACAAATGGAAAATCACCTCATTAAAATCAAAATTACTTTAAAATCTGTAAAAGATATTGAACATTTTGTCCTGTTATGGATAAACGCCGTATAAGAAAAATAGGAACAACTTCCCACCTTCTTCAGCCGCATATAGCCGCAAATAGTTCCACAAATTTTCATATAGTAGATCAGTAGTTAGTGGGATTCAGTTCCTAAAGGTATAAACATCCCTTCTGACAATACAGCTTTTCAGAGGATGACCTTTAGACTACTTCAAAAGGACATTTTCCCAGGGTCAATCCCTTTTTCACACCAAAATCCCCACGGAATTGTAACGAATTTAACAACAAACTTCTGGCCGTAGAAATTTTGCGTCAAGCAGACTACTTGTTCATGTCCAAATTTAGCCCCGTCCCCCTCTGAATTGGTACAGATTTATTTTGTGTCGTTTGTGTCAAAGTTCAAATGTGTTTTCTACAAATATCAAACTTATTATCAGCTCGGATGATGTCATTTCGATATAAAATACGAACTAGCCTCCGTACCATTCCAAAGTATATTAGGCCCTACTGTTTTCTTCTGAGACGTGTAAGTAAACAAATTATCTTTAAATAAGGGTAACGCAAAAGGTAACGCAAACGGTAACGCAAAGAGTAACGCAAAAGGTCATGTAAAAGGTAACACAAAAGGTCATGTAAAAACTCATGCAAAAGGACATGCAAAAGTTGACTTTTTGTTGTTTTGTAACTGGATTTAGATTCTAGGAGGCCTTGGACTCTACGTGGGATTGACAACGCTCCTGGCGATTTGCTGGTTCACGTCCTTCCAAAAACCAAATTTACAAGTTTTTGGTGTCGTCGTATCCTTTCAGCTCATGGTTATTGGCTGGGCGGCTGTAGGAGGCCTTGGACTCTACGTGGGATTGACAACGCTCCTGGCGATTTGCTGGTACACGTCCTTCCAAAAACCAAATTTACAAGTTTTTGGTGTCGTCGTATCCTTTCAGCTCATGGTTATTGGCTGGGCGGCTGGATTTCTTCGAATTTTGACATGGCTCTTCGAGTGCCTTCATGCAAATATGGTTTGTCCAGACAAATTGAGCTTTGCGCATGTGCTAAATTAAATTTCGTTACATGCGAAATCAATTAAAGCTAGGCAAAAATTAAGTAAAATGCTTCGTTTTTTTTCAGATCGTGTATCTCATTTCTGCCATTTACTTAGTCCAAATGTCATACATGTTCCTGCATCTCGATGATTCTCAGTTCATTTTACGGGGGTCCATAAGCTATGCAATTACAACGCTGTTCTTTCCATATGTAATTCTGAAACTTCCACTGTGGAAACGGAATCTTCTCCTAGGCACTTTCTACTGGTCGACCGTGACCCAGGTGACCTTTTGTATTGGAGCTACAGCCTATCTTATTCAGTTCCTTCTCCAGAATCCATGCTCACCAACGTCTCCAGCCTCCCCACAAAAAGCATCTGCCCTTTGTGCCAAAACTTTTGATGCGAATAATACAAGCCTCAATTGGATCTTTCTCAATGATTTGACCCTGCTTAAGGTTGTGACGCTCTTTGCCTTTCAGGCAATGGCCTATCACGTAGCAACGCAGGAAGAAATTGCTAGAAGTAGTCGCCCAGTGCGCATGAACAGAAGAAATGGATAAATCGATTATCCTTCGATTTTCATAAAAATTATTGCCCTCATCTTGCAAATGTTGTAACTACCGTCTAAGTATTTTGATTAAAAATTAAGTGTTAGCTGAAATCTGATTAGAATTAACAACAATTTTTATTTTACTTCTAAGATTTTAATACAACTTTTGAATTTGGACATCGAAGAATTTGGAATGGAGACTCATCCTTAACTAAACGAGAGGATAGACACCTTTGGACATAAAGAGGGACAGAATTTTTTAGTGATTGAAGAGCAGCGATTAGGAACTCGACAGTTGGCACCGAGGTTAACCGAGTTTGTCCGAGGTTAACCGAGTTTGACCGAGTTTGACCAAGTTTTTACTTCTAAGATTTTAATACAACTTTTGAATTTGGATACCGAAGAATTTGGAATGGAGACTCATCTTTAACTAAACGAGAGGATAGACACCTTTGGACATAAAGAGGGACAGAATTTTTTTAGTGATTGAAGAGCAGCGATTAGGAACTCGACAGTTGGCACCGAGGTTACCCGAGTTTGACCGAGTTTAACCGAGTTTGACCGAGGTTAACCGAGTTTGACCAAGTTAAGCTGCAATTGTTCCGTTGGTTGACGGTACTTGATTGTGGTTCAGCTCAGCATGATCCTTGTCATCAGTTCCAGAGATTCCAACTCGAAATTTTTCATCAAGAAATCCAGGCATAACGGGTTTTGATCTATGCGTATCTACAGCCTCAATTGGAATTTTGATAAACTCCACACGACATCCGTAGGCAACTGTTGAGTAACCAACTTAATAGATTATTGTCTGGTAAATTATGAGCACTTAAGGAAGGGATGCTGCTTCGGTTGATTCAGGTCAAAATGGAAATTTTGTTGAGTTTTAGCGATATTTTAAAAATTCAAATACGGCTTAACGGCTAGAATTTTTAAAGCTCGTCATCGCTTCTGATCAAGCTAGATTTCCATTTTTTGTGTAATCAAGCATGATGCTGCATCCCTAAGTCACGGAAACTCACCGGGTGTCAGTTTAATGACAGTGTGCAACGGAACTTGTAAATATGGCAGTTCATCTATAAAAATTCAAAATAAATTTTAGGTCTGTAATTTTACGAAACGGGTTCACTTAACTTTCAATTGCAAATTGTAATTTTGTGCATTTTGTTGCATAACTTTGCATTATTTTCGTAAATTACAAATTAGTAAAACAAAAAATTGGTAAACGTTTTTAGGAGTTTCTCTGAAAGCCAGAATTTCATTGGGAAATCTCGT
>JABASL010000975.1:0-12824 GCA_019775825.1 Neanura muscorum | reverse complement strand
CGTAAAGAATTTGGTTTACAAGAACCGTCAGAATTCATCTTCAATTTATAGCATTCCATTCAAGGGTAAAAAATGTTGGCGCAAAAAAAACCGTTTGCATGAACTACAAGCGTATTCTTCATTTTTCTTGTGGGCCACAAAATTGCAATTTTTTGGCATACATCCAGATTTCTTAAACTCGGTGTCAAAGTCATAGAGTTAGAGAACTTAGGAAAAAGCGGCTCATGTTTTTTTATTCAAAAATTCCTCTAGTCGCAACAGCAAAATAGGAAAATCCGTGCGAGTTCAAGAAAAACTGGAGCAAGACGGGTGGGCTCCTTGACAGTTAGTTTTTGATAGGGAGGGATGACATTTAAAATGAAAATTTTCAACTTTGTAAATATTAATTTCGCATGAGCCTCCTAATTTTTGGCATGAATGGCTTGTAGGGTTTCATGCAAAAATCTAATTCATCTTCAGTCAAGTCGAAAAACAAAAGGGTTCATTAATTTCACTCTTGAAAGGCTTGACTCTTGGAAGAGCGTAAATATGAAGCTCGCCTTTCTCAAGTCAAAGAACTTTGGTATGGCATGTCCACAACCCGAAGCATAATAAATTTCTTAGGAGGAAACGCGGTTATATTTAAATTTGTAGGCCTCTTTGTGACACCATGATGACCTCTCTATCCGTAGTGAACTGAAACTTCCTGAGACGGGTTTAAGAACCATACCACCCAAATCTACTTCGTAAATATAAAATTCTGATCGTTAACCTCCTAAGCCAGCAGCCGTGTTCNACACCATGATGACCTCTCTATCCGTACTGAACTGAAACTTCCTGAGACGGGTTTAAGAACCATACCACCCAAATCTACTTCGTAAATATAAAATTCTGATCGTTAACCTCCTAAGCCAGCAGCCGTGTTCCGGAAGTAAAAGAATTCAAATGCGTCAAGTTTGAAATTAAACCCAAGGCGAAGGCGGATCGTTTTTGAATAATTGAAAAGTAAAGTCGTGATTTGATAGGGTCGGTGTAGATGTAGAAAGTGCGTGGACTGGTAACGGATAGTGATTGGAAATTCGGACACGGCTCAATGCTACACTCGCGGGAATAGACGAGCGAGCGTCAGCGTCAGCAGCGAATGCGATTCAATTTTCCTGATGTTTTTTCAACATCTTGTTGCTTACATCTAGAAGCAGCTTCGAATTTATCTGATTTCTTCTTCCTCTTCCATTTCCAAGGTTTGAACAGTCGACCAAAAGAAGAGAATTTACTTTTACGCGGTGGTGGAGGCGGACTTTTGGAAGTGGAATTTGAATTCGGTGGTCCAACGCTGGAGGATCGTGGTCCGATTCCATTTGGCTTTGTTTTAGCTGAAAACAAAACAAGAAAAATTATTTAAAAAAAATTTAAGTGACAATTTTGTTCAGTTTTTATAATACTTCCTTCCGAACTCAGCATTCAAAATCTAATCAAAGGTGAAATTAAATCTCCTGCTTAAAATTAAAAAAGGGATGTTCATTCAGAAATTACGCAATCGTCGTTAACTTTTTAATTTGCGGCGTGCATTCTTACATTCCTTAATCAATCAATAATCATTAATCGTCATCATTTAGATTTACTTTAATATCTCATCTTCTAAGCTACTTTGTTGCACGTTGCAATTTCCCTGCAATAAAAATGAGATGTCAGATGAAATAGGCCATTGAGGGGTTTTGGGGGAACGTTTGAAATATTTGCCCTCCCTAGTTCCATTTTACAAAAGGAATATTTTAAGTTGAGACAGAGACTTAATGCTAAGGACTGGCGATCAATCTCCTGCAATAAAAATGAGATGTCAGATGAAATAGGCCATTGAGGGGGTTTTGGGGGAACGTTTGAAATATTTGCCCTCCCTAGTTCCATTTTACAAAAGGAATATTTTAAGTTGAGACAGAGACTTAATGCTAAGGACTGGCGATCAATCTCTCTTTTGCAAGAGACATGAGCGGAGACAAGTGAAAAACACGCCTGCCATTATGGAAGGTAATATGGATAGATGGATTCCAAACAAGGATACTTTGGATTTTTGCAGGTCTATGGTAGGTAGCAAGCAGTCAGCCGCAGCGACATTCGGCGACATAAAATAGACGATTCTAAAAGGTCTTTTGTCTGCTTGTCTGTGATTCCAAACTTTTGTAGAAGAGCAAAGCAATTGCATTTCCATCAGGAAGAAGAGGACGACATCTCTACCGCAGATTACTTTCCTTCCTTCCTTCCTTTCTGAATAATAGGTGAGAGATTTTGAAAAGTTTGTCGGCTAATCTCCGCTTCCACCTCCATTCTACTTTTAATCATTCAAACTTCCCACTCAACAAACCGCAATTCTCTTCCAAACTTAAAAAACAAAGTTTCCAACTAAATCCAACTAATCAGCTAAGCTTCAAACAACTCCAATTTCCAGTATCCAACATATGCACTAACAGACAACTAATTATATTCCTTTATTCACAAAATCCTGCTACCGTGTGGTCAACAGCTAACTTTAATTTTTAAATTTTCCCTCCTCTCCCTCCCTTCTCTTTCCCATAGGAGGGGTGGACAAAAAGTTAAAATTAGAAGCTGACCATAGGGTAGATATACTGCCAGTATTCGCACACATTGCAACATTCGCTGATTCATCAATAAGGAAATCTTCAATCTAGTATATCGTCTTTGATTGAAGAATTGCAAATTGTGATGTAAATCTTTCCGCTTATGTCAGTTTAACTACCACCAAGTCCGAATTGCCGCTATCAAACGGCTTAGCAAGAAAAACTAGAATAACTTGGTCATAAAATGCTTGAACATGATTGTTTTACAACAAGTATTCGATAACGGTAAAAAACTGCGCACCTTCGACGTTGGTATATACTTGAGATCGCGTAAACACTGGAAAAGACAGCGCGACAATGTTAACAGTTCCGTGCTTTCAAACTTCAGCTTGAAAGCACGGAAGCTGAGTGTTTTTCAGCGATCTCGTACGGCTTCCCGCTTTGCATAGTTTCTGCTTGTTTTAGAGATGATTTATAATTGATTCAGTCAAAGCGAAGCCAAGTAAGCTTCAAGTGCCAAATTCATGTTGCTTGTGAAAGGGTTACGTGAAGCCCTTCAGCGTTCAGCCCTACTTCTACGTTTAATTCTAGGTTATGTGTACAAAATGTAGACAAAAGAAACGAAAATTCAAATGAGACCCACTTTCAGTCCAGAACACATTTTCCCTCGTCTCTCCAGCGCCAATGCCTGTGCCATTGCCAGTGCCAGAAAAGACTCCGCTCAAACATAATTGATTAACTTCCAGGAACAAACAACGAAATTAATCCGGGTTTTTACAACGCTCGTGCTTGGGATTTAATTTAGAGGTTGAAATGCTAACGGCCACGATTCCCAGAAGTTATGCTACTCAATTTTTAATTGCTAAGCTTAATTCACTCATCATCGTTTTTTTTTAAATTGACTGAAGTCATCGTCCTTAATCCAAAAATACAACAACTTTTAATAACAAACAGTTCATAAATTATTTGAAAGGTTTTGGTAGCTAAACACAAAATTCTGCAAATACCGTTAGCTCCTACTTCAAATCGTTTATTGCAAATTGCGTCATTTTCAATTAAGACCAAGACGTGACATGTTCCCTACAGGCCTAACTTTGTCATCACCATTCAATACAAAAGACTTCAAAATCCAAACTTCATTCAACCGCCACCACCCACCGTTCACCTTTCAATTGATTTCATTCTTCAATTATCGTATAGAAAAGGAAGAAGCGTCGTCGTCCTCCCTTCCAAACCAGGATTGGCAACAAAGGAGATCCTTTGAAATGGCACATCATAAAATAAAATAATACAGACGGTGGTCCACTATTTTCGGTGATATCCCTTAGAACCCACAGGATCCTCCCCCGAAAGCAGGATACCAAAAGAGCACTTCCAATTCCACGGTTTTTTTAATGGAAGTCTTGCCTTAAAACTCTGCATGTGGTTTCCAAATCTCATCAACGGAACCTTATCCACAACTTACACAATCTCAGGTCTAACCCGAAGAGACTTAAGACACGACTGCTTTAAAACGTTTTCCCAGTTTAAAAAAGTGGAATAAGAATGATTTACTTTGTAAGGTATACAAGAAGGCCTTGACCTTGAAATAAATCAGGGAAAACGTAAGGTAGTAATCTCAGGGAAAAGGGCTCTTTCGGGCCCTTCTTTATGTTACCGTTCCCTCGGGACGGAGTCTATTATGCAATGATTACTAAAAAAGGAACACCTAAATAACAGTTTCTACAAAAACGAAATGATACTTTTCTCTTCCCATTTTCTAAAAGCAGTGCAGCGCAAGCTGGAAGGCTAGACACGAATAGATCATTAGTAGTCGCATTCGTTATGACTTATGAATTCTTAATTGCTTTTCATGTAATTTCATACATACATGAACCTTCAACATCCTCATCCTGGAAACTTGGAAACATAAAGCCACTTGCCCGGATGGATTTATGTAACTAAGCATCCATTTTGAAAAAAAAAACATGAAAAAATTCCAAGTTTAACTCTGGTGTTGTCATAAACCTTGAATAGTATAATGTATTTAGACAAAGTTGACAATAGACGGTGAAGTATGAACGGTGCTTTACAGATTTCGTATAAAATGGCCATAACTTTACCTGACTCTGAGCGGGATCGTTTTGTAAGAAAGTTATTTATTGAGAGTATGTACGTGTACGCTGTACATTGACACTGTACATGTACACTTAGCACTTTACATTGTTATGATAAGTTATGTAAACTCTTCATTGACATTTTCAAATTCCACTTCTACTGCCAGGCCTATTAACAAACATTCCAACAACAATAGAGACAAGACACACCCACACACTCAATCGTTCTAGCCAAAACGCACGGTGCACCAGGAGACATGTTGTTCTCAGCTAGGGCCATGGCCACAAGTAATAAAAGTGACAAGAGTTTAAGAATAGAGTCAATAACACCTTTCCCCATCGAGATGTGTACATACTGTACATGTTCCAATCCCATTCCAAAATCGCTTGGGCCAAGAAAAAGGGCTGGAAACAATTAAAGTCAAGATGATCGTACCGAAAATTTACGGTAGACATTCATAAGTAAAGCCATCTCATTATCATCATCATCCATTCTCAAAGTCTCGTCTCGAGTTAATTACAGAGAGATTCAAGATCCCACATTTTGTGTACAACGAGCCCTGAGTAAACCTCAAATTCCGAAGCCAGTGCAAATGGCACTGCCACTCCTCAATTTTAAATTACCTTCCTTAAAAACGTTGCCCTAAGAAATAAGTAAGTAGTGTCTCAGTCTGTCATTGATTGATCTCTCTCAACCACTTCCAAACCTAAAATCCTGATTCTTCTGTTGCATCTGCTCTAAGATTACTTTGTAAGTAGTTCTAAGTGGCCGACAATTTAAAAAAAAAAATATATATATTTGGCATTTTGGTGCATAAACTTTTGATTTTAAAACCTTGATTCTTCCCTTTGCGTGTAGAAATGAGGTCAGTTCACAAAATGCAAATGACAGGACAATGATTGGATGGATGACAATGACAATTAGGATAAAAAAGATATGCCAAAAATTGAATAAAAAGAGGGCAAGGGCAGCTAGCAAAAGATAGGTCAAACATTGTTACGCTTTTCTATCAAATGTCATGTCATTCCTACTTGAATCCTTTTGGAGTAGGGAATAAAAGAATATTTCAAATTAGGGAAAACATGATCATTTTCGTGCTGACTTACGCTGTGTTTTTCCACAACTTGTTTGAATAAAACATGGAATTACAAAAATCTGTTTTTTATGTTATAAAATTTGGACAACAATGGAAATTATAAACGCCCAAACGGTGGCTACAGGATTCCCGAGTCAAGCTTCCTCCAAAATATTCCGTTGACGCTTTAAATTGTTTAGTTTAACTTACTGACACTGAAATTGAGTTTTTCCATCCACTAAAACTAAATTATTAGCACTTACTATACGTAAGACTTTTTTTTTTTTTGCAACGCATCGGTTTCCATCTTCATAAGAATTAATCACAAGGAAAAAAAACGAAATTTTAGGTTTGGAACCTACAAAACACATATCTAACTCGACAAAAAATCAACACAATCAGCACATCATCATCTTCGTCTCTTTTTGTTAGCACTTCAAAATTGGATAGCATGACGAAGTGTATTGATCTTCCGAAAATAATAAAAAATTCAAATTTCCTGTTCTTACTTCCATTGTGCTTTGTAAGTCAAAATTCAAATCTCGAACTCAAACTTTTAGCCAAAAAATCCACAGCCAAGGGAATGCGACTCAAAAGATTCAAAGTTTGGATTCCGAATACAGAGTATGGATTCGCTGGTTGTATTAAAATTACACTCTTCCCCTATTCGTTTTGATGCACGTGTAGAAAAATGCAATCTCTAAATCAACCAAACAAATCATACTAAAGAATTTAAATTAATAACGAATTCAAGAATGGAGAGGACGGACGGCGAAGTCTAACAATGAAAGATATCTAACAATCTATAAAATAACAAATTGAATTCCGTCAACAATGAATGAACCAAACAAAACAATCAAGGTGGAAATTATACAGAATAGAAGAATGGACGCCCCAGCATGGGATGAGCCTCCCTAATTCCTCATCATCCCATCCCGGTCAATTAATTTCTAATTATAAACCTCACAATTCAAAATCGCCCGCCGGTCTACCAAACGTCAACACTCAGTCATCCATTTCCGTGTGCACCATTCCTTCTAAGTTAATCATTCGCAAGCGAACATTACTTTGAGGTTAATGACCACTTTAGGACAAATCTCACGTCAATGACCTTTCTATTTTTTTTTTACCTTGATGCAGAATCTCTGCGAGGGATAACGTTGATGCAATTAGTTGCCGTTTTTCTTTGAAATTCAAATTCTCCAGACTTTTCGCACGATTAAATTGATTGTTATTGATTGGTGTTAAAATCAGATTGTTATTCGGTTGTGGCAGGGCAGCACAGAACGTTGTGACTGGTCCCATTGTACCAAGGATCCTCTCCAGTTCCAAAGTTAAGGACAAAGTAGATTCTTCTCCATGATAGGCATAGTGGGGCGTTAATTCCTTTTCATCCAAACTGTTTTTGTCTTGAAGGGTCCTTCCACGTGGGGACGTGAGAAACCACTCTCGTCCATTTGTCAAATTGAAGCCATCCATTCACCACTTCCTTTGAAATGCCTCAACTTCACTACCAACAGTTTTTACGAGGAAAGATCTCAAAAAGGATGTCAAGAGAAGCTAGATCTGCGGAGCAGATTTGCTCCAATTATTTCATAGTGATCACTTCGGTCACTGGTGTTTCTTGTCTGTGGTGTCACGTAGCCTAACCCAAACCTAAGCCACAACCCACTGACACTGAATTTACCAACTTTCAAAAATTTGCCCTTCAACAGTAGAGGTCAACTGCCACTGTGGTGGTTCCCGGAGAGACATTGAAAATGACTAACTTTTGTGAAAAGGTTGACGCTTTATAGAAATTAGAAAGAGAAGCATGGGCGGACGTGCTTGGAGCAAAAGCTCATTTTGCTCTGGATTCCATTGAGATCCAAACGGAAAAGAGAACTGAGGCTGGGAGAGTAATTCGGCAGCGATTAAATCTGATTTCGAGCCTTAGAAAATTCTATTTTCACATTTGAATTTAGTTTACTTTGAGCTGAGTCTGCTTTAAAAGGAGGACGAAGCTTCCCCTATTTGAGTTTGACACAATTCAAACACCCACACAAACAACTTTACTTTCATGGACCAGCACACCCGGAGGAAAGGCTTGCCAGGAAATGATCTTGATTCAAAAGTTATCTGGAAGCTTTCTCCTTTGTTTTCTTACTTTCATAAACTTTTCCTACAAGGGAAGATAAAAGAAAATTTCAAGGTTACAGAATTCCACTTTTGATTTCAACTTCCTTCACCCTGAAGGTAAAACTACCAATAACTCGTGACCTTGAATCCGACCTCAGTTGAAAATTTCAGTTACACTAGTACTGTTTTGTCCCTAAAAATGAAGAGATGTGCTTACACTCTCAGTTGTTGTGATCAACTAAAGCTCACACCATCAAAACTTCCATCTCCATACATTCTAACACACTCCTCTTCTGCTTTGCGTTTCTTGTTCATCAAGATTCTGAGAATGACGCCAAGAAAATAACAAAACTACAATCCTCCTTCCAAAGCATCAAATTCGAAGGTGGATCTGTAAATCAAGGTAGGGATCTTATTCAAGCCAGCATCCAAGAACTCAAGATCTACGTGTAGTGTCCGAACAATCCTCACATTACTTTCTCGTGATTCAAAACACGCGAATTAGAATCATCCGAAATGAGATCCATTACTCACCTTTCATTTTCATCATGCACATTAAATTAAATTTTATTAATGAGCTGTAATAAATTTTGTTTTATTTAAAGTAACCCCACCAAAGCTAAGCTCACCAAACCCAACCAAGCTCAGTTTTTGCTAATTCGAAAATTCGAATTTCGTATTTCCTCCATCCTACTCAGATTTTGATGGATTCTGGCTAAACGTCATAGCCATGTGTTCCAAATTTGAGAAAAATCGTAGTAGTATAATTACTCTTTCTAATCATAACAACATAAAGGAAACAAGTTTGAATTCCTGGAGTTAGGTGGGTGATGTGTCCGAACTATCCTCACATTACTTTCTCGTGATTCAAAACACGCGAATTAGAATCATCCGAAATGAGATCCATTACTCACCTTTCATTTTCATCATGCACATTAAATTAAATTAAATTTTATTAATGAGCTGTAATAAATTTTGTTTTATTTAAAGTAACCCCACCAAAGCTAAGCTCACCAAACCCAACCAAGCTGAGTTTTTGCTAATTCGAAAATTCGAATTTCGTATTTCTTGCATCCTACTCAGATTTTGATGGATTCTGGCTAAACGGCATAGCCATGTGTTCCAAATTTGAGAAAAATCGTAGTAGTATAATTACTCTTTCTAATCATAACAACATAAAGGAAACAAGTTTGAATTCCTGGAGTTAGGTGGGTGATGTTGATTTGGAAGATTTAAATCCACCAAAAACAAGTTTTTAGTATTTTCTTGATCATGAGTAAGCAGTCGAGAATCCCGTCCCTCCATCATCGGCTCCATCTCCGTCGTTCTACTTCCAGGATCCACTCACTCAGAATCAGATCCGGGCCGGGGTAGTCCAGCTTTTTCTTCCAGAAAAAACTGGGTAACTTTTTTTCATCATCAACAAGTGGAATTTCCTAGGAAATTAGTCAGGAATCTCCCTATCTCCTTAATCAACCCACATAATACCACTTCCAAAAACCACTCTCAAATGCCCTCCAGCCCAGAAGGAAGAACCCACCCTTCCTTTCACCTCGGGCATATGCGGTGGTGGCCCCTTGGAATTTCCATAATTAAAAAACGCCGCCCGAATTCGAAGGGAGAACAATGAGCAGGTGGTTAATTTAGCCCGTATGAAGACAAAGGCCGCTAAGTCCATCGTTTTCGTTACACTTCCGTATAAAATTAGATCTGACCACATATGTACGAAATTGGCACTAACAACATCGAAATATTAAAACCGTACCCTAAATCGTTGAATCCTCAAATCGAAAAGTACTGAAAATCGTGAACCTCGGGATTCAAATTTCGATGGTTGTGAACCGATCCTCAATCACTAAGTCGCACCTTCCTAGTTTCCTCAATCCCCAGACGCGGATCAAATATAAAACTATTTTACTTAATTTGAGGAATCCCATCGTCATTTTGGCCGGTTTGTCACCTAATAGAACTAGCAATGAGAATGCCAAAAGTGCAAAGTATAAATTAGGGGTCATGACCCTCTGCAGAATGATGAATTATGCAATGAGAAACAAGAATGCAAACAATAGGATGGCAGGCGGTTTGGAATGGAATTCGAATTCCTTCTCTCAAGATCAAATGAGATGCTCATCCATAATTCAGATTCGCAAAGTGAATGGCCCTTAACCTACCTTCCTGTTGAGCATAATTCATGCAGAAGAGCCATAGGCCACAGAGTCCACAATTTGAGGCTCTTGGGCGCCATATAATAAAGCACAAGTTTCAAAATTTGGTCAACTGCCAAAAACTGCAAAAAGAAATGGGCGGGGAACGACGCCCACTTTGAATCAACAATGACTTAAGGCTCAGCTCTTCTTAACTTAGATATTCAAAATTCAGAAAAGCAAGGATTAAATCCGCATTTGGTGAGATCCATCTCCCATTTTTGAAAGCCTTGAAGGACGTGTAAGATTGACGACGACGGCGTGCGGGTCACTTGGAGTTACGTATTGATGACATTATAAGAAAGAAGGCTGGAAGTTTTAAAAATTATAGGGAAACACCTCTAATTAATCAAACAATGCGAAATTTAACTGAGCATGTTGGCGTAATAATTGTTTCCTACCAAATTTCAAAACAATTCTTTTAAACCGCATTTCCTTTCACGAATAATTCTTTTTCACTATTTTATAACACATGGTGATGCTAACATTAACCAACTTCATGGCAAAAAATTATTTAAAAAAAAACCAACGTGGTTGAACTTTGTGCTTTACAAATTACAAAAGTTTGGAAATTTTTAGGTGAAATTAATTCAACAACCGTTGTATTTGCATATATTATTTCGGCTTCATCTCTCACGGCACATCAAATATTCCGTAATTTTTATAATTTTTGGTTTCCAAAATTGGTACAACTTTTTAAAAATCCTTTTAAATTTTGCTGAAATCAAACCAAAAAAGGATGGGAAATTAATGACGTAAATTGAGTTACGACAGGTTGTTTCCTTCCGAGGGAAATCGCACAACAGACAAGTAAAGTTTCCGTCTCAATTTGTAAAACACTTACAATGGCAGTTTCCCAGTACGGAGAAAGAACAAAAAGTTTATGAAGATCCTTAAAAAAAAAGACCGATGTCATTTATTATGTTATCGCTGACGAAGATGGATGCTATTTTTCTACCAGATGTGTCACTCGTTTCTTAAAATAAATGTCACGTTATATATGGATATGGAGCAAGAGTAGTTAAAGTTAAGTGTGGTTGGCGTTAGGTTGGCAGCTATACGCTGAATTATGGGTTGACGCAGGAGTTACAAAATGATAATTAATTCTCACTTAACATCATCTCATCAACTTTAACTCGCTCACTCGTTCCAGTAACAACACACAAATTACCACACTCCTTACTTCCTAATGCTTTTCACCCAATGGGAGGCCGCCGTTTCCCAATCCTTAGCTCAAGGACTCTGTACCGAAGTACGAACACCGCCAACGTACAAACCAGAAACGTTACCCTAGGGTAGGTAGCCGTAGCCATTTTGCTACTTTCTTAGTTTAAAACCTAAGTTCCTCCTTTCCGTCACTCCTTTCTTCTTCCTTGAAGCAAATAACCAAAAAGACTATCAAATTTAATGGAAGACAAAAGAAAAACTTGAGGCACAAAGTGCAAATGAGGGCAGACGAAAAGTGTGAAATCATGTTAAGCTTTACTTTTACTTTTCCAAAATGCTTTTACTTTAATTTAAGAACGCAGCCAGCAGAACTTTGGTTTTAAGTTGGTCTGGTTCCTTTTACTCACCATTTTTGAGTTGCAAAACTGAAATTATTTAAATTCATAAACCAAGAAAGAGTTTCAGAGGATTTTTGAAAAAGCATATTAATTTAAAAACTCACCACTTGTATTTCATTTAAAAGAAACTTTCAATTTCAGAACTACAGGATCATTCATCAAATGTAATACAAAAATTGATGGAAGTATTGATCAAAGGTTGAATAAAATATATAGACATGGTAAGGTGAAAGAATAAATGATGGAAGACTTTTGTACCCGAAGAAAGTCGCAAACAAAAAGTTGAAAAGAATTGGGAAAGAATCACAATTTTGAAAAGGAATTTTTTTTTACTTTCACCTACACGTTTTTTATTTGAAATGAGACATTTATTTCCACAAAGAAATTCTCTCACGCAGCGATGGAACGTCACTTGAATATAATTTTCATTCATTTCCTTAAAAAAATTGGATTTTGACTGTGGCACGTGGTGATGAATTTCTCACGGATTCCGGCTCTTTTTCATATAGAAAAAAAATGATACTACCACTTCCTACTTTGCAAAAATTGGCCAATTCATTCCCCGTTTCCTAAATTGATCCTCGGAAAATCTGCAAATCATTTTCACATCAACTATTCCCCTTAATCACCACCAAAGGAATGTTCAAACATCAAATTTTCATCAGAAAAGTGTTATGAAACCTGCGTGGGAAAAAATCACAAGACTAAGAATAGCATTTTACTAAGTTCAAAAAAATGTCATGTTCTATTATCCGGTAATTACTCCAGCTTTAGTCAAATTAGCAGTCGAAAACCGTTGGGTGAATATTTCCGTGTTCTGGGATTCCAAAGATTCTAAAGTAAGACTGTTAACTTCGTCCGGAATTCAACCCCGTTAAAATTTCTTGTTTCCTAATTTAAAATTCACGGAAAGTGTTTACTACGATTAGACGCCTAGGGTCAGAAGCCTAACATAAAATTTTGAAAATCCGGAACAAACTTTGTTACCGGATTTGAAAAGAATCCTAATGGATGTACGTAATAAACAAAGTATTATTTGCGATTCATATAAACTGACTCAGCACGTAGGCTCATTTGATGAAGCATTCAGTGTACCATAATTTTTCACCGTAAAAAGTTTTCCTTTGAAAAAGTGAAAGGGATCTCTCATATCAAAATTGCCCTTGAGTGTCCTTCCATAAAATGAAAAGCACTTTCACTCCATGTCGACGAC
>JABASL010000974.1:0-12825 GCA_019775825.1 Neanura muscorum | reverse complement strand
ACCTTTGACGTGTTACAAGAAACCAGATGTCTATGGATTATTTTCTATTTTTGAGTCGCTGTGTGAGCTAGAATCTAGGGGAAGCTTTTTTGTGTTCATTGCTTCAACAAATTTTTAAAACATTTTGAAGGTCTTATTTCAACTATCTAGGGTCCCAGGCTGTTATGCAAGCTATTGGCATTGGGGCGGCCGTTACCACTCAGAAAAACCAAAAACACCCATTCGGTAGGGTTTTTGAATTGTTATGCAGATATAAAAAATAATAGACAATAGACATCCCGATGACCTCCGTGATTCCTATACAGCTCAGAAGAACCAATTTGGCAATAATGCAATATTTTCATGCATCGAACAGTTATAAAACGCCTGATTTGCATTATCTCTATCGTCCTGAAATTTTTTTTGAAAAACAGTTTTTGTGGATTTTTCTGTTGACTCGTGTTGCCCGGACATTCTTGGAAACTAATTTAGAAGAATTAATATGATAAATAATATGATCGGAATTATATTTCAAAATCAGTTATAATTGTATTGAAAGCCCGTATCTTACAGTTGCGCCATTCAGCTTTAGCTCTGCTTCCACTTCCACTTTCAACTTACAACACGTCATACTTAAAAACTTGGGAACAGACTACTCGTCTCGTATGACGATTGGGTTATTCGAAATTGAATGGGAAAATGGAAAGCAACGACATTTGAAATACGTCAATATGGAAATTTAAAATAAATTATTGTTAGCATATGGCTTTTTAAAAATTGAATGAAACCAGCGTCCCATAAAAAAACCGGACTTCCATAGCGAAATTATCTCCTTCCGAAACAATCATAATTCCCTACAATCATTAGTAAGTAGTAAGAAATATCGCGACTTGGCGTTCTTCTAAAGCCTCGCTGTTCAAAATGCACTCAAACAAATTCATTTACCGGTGGAAATTTGGAACGTGAAAAATAACAACGGAAAAAAATCCAACACTGACTATAACCGAAACCAAGACTTAGGTTCCCCGCCAGGAGAGGGCGGACAGACAGAGCCAGTGGGCCAGCGATTTACTTGGTGGTACAGCATGATTCTTGGCAGCTCACATGCAGCGGTGCAATCTCCCAACAGGGTTTCGGTGTACGATCCGGCAACATACTGCGGAGGGCCTCCTGGGAGTGGCATTGACTAGAACCTAGTAGCCGTGTCAAACCTACCCAATATAAAAATCCAAAGAATGAAATTGTTAAGATGTAATGTATGTGCCAGTCAATTTTTTGAGCAGTTTGTGCAGATGAGGGAACATATGGTACATAGTTGAATCAGCGCTTTTATTCATAAGAAAAACTATGCATGTCCCCTCGGCCATATTCTTTATCTTGAGAAGTTGTGTTACTCGACTTAAAATTAGCAGATATTCACTCTGCTGTAATGGTTCGACAGAAACCATTATTATTTTTCACACAGTCATTTTTCTAGATATTCATGTAGCTTGTTAAGTAGTACTTTGTGTAGTCAAACCTATTTATTATTTCTGTGTATATTGATTTGTTAATTTTTGTGGACTTTTATGATCCCGATTTGCGATTTTATTTAACAGAGAGCTCACCAGCGTTCTATTTTAATTTCAAGAAATGCTTGTCTTGCATCTAACCATGTGGTCAATCAAAAACCACTTAAACTTTGTAATGCCTTGCTATCTCTACAAAAAAAACCATTCAAACGAAACTTTTGCTTAACCCGAAGAGATTTCTGTCAGAGGGTTCGCGTGTTTCTTTGATAGTGAAGACCGAATATTATTTTGTTTGATGGATTTGTTTCTATAAGTCATTTAGAATGATGGTTTCTTAACTCGGTGAAAATCCTGGCTGCGGTTATCTCCCTCTTCACTAGGAAACCACAAAACGTTTTCGACACGTACATTTGAACTGTTGCAGCTCGTCACGCAGGTTTCTAAGAAAGCAAAATATGTTGCTACAATTATGTCTGGCTACTTTACCACTTTAATTTAACAAAACTAAGCAAGTAGGTAGGTAGGCAACTTTGGGACATGTTGGCATTAAACTTAGCTGCTTACACAAATGGTTTTAATTGAAACGCGTTAATTGAATATTTTAAGGAAAACCTACTACTATATAATTTATATATGAGCTTCACGTTCACACGTTATTCAAACATAGGTTTTATGAACCCCATGTTTTACTTAATCCCATGTTATCTCATTTTATTAAATAAATTTAAGATACAAATGTTTGGATTTTGCTTATTTATTGAATTCACAGTTAATAATGAATTGTGGCTTAGCTTACGCTAAGAGAAACTACTTTTTTCGTTTTGCGAAAGTTCGTTTGACAATTGGATCACGCGTAAAATAGCCTTCCGCAGGTCGGTAGTGTCCCCTGAAGGAAACAGGTCACGCAATCCCTGTCCCACTCCCAAGTTCTCATCCTCACAGTTCTTAGGAACAGTAAGTGTACTTGGTTCACACAGGAATGAGAAACAAATTTCGGTCTTCTATGTTTTAGTAACAGTCTGGCTTACATGTATAAGTACTCCAACTGCCAGTACGCGAACAATTTTTGCATCCTTAAGTGTCTAGCGAAGCGCAAAATGAGTTTAGTACTGTTTAGGTAGATATAATTTTATATGAAGGAAACGTCGGCACATTTTACCCATATGCATATACCTGTTGCAGCACCGCAGAACCAGCCGAAATTTCTGTAGCGATTCCTTTATCTTCGGTTAATCGTTTGTCAACTACAATTTTAAACTTGACAATCTGATACCCGCTCCCCTATTAAACGAATTTGATAAATAACTGTCTGACATGTTAGCGTTACAATGACCTTTACCTTCATTGCGAATAGGGCCTTGTCTGAAATTTTGTTTTCTGTCATGCCGTTCGCAAATTCTCCCATTACTCCTATCAGCTGCGTCTTGGTTTCCTTTCCAATTTCCGCCGATGTATTACATATACTCCTAGGGCCTTGTCTGAAATTTTGTTTTCTGTCATGCCGTTCGCAAATTCTCCCATTACTCCTATCAGCTGCGTCTTGGTTTCCTTCCCAATTTCCGCCGATGTATTACATATACTCCAAATTGCCAACATGAATACGGCCTTGTACATTTTTTGAGCCATTTAAAACACTCCAAATATCAAGTTATCAATTGGCGTTCACTGCAAGCGGTGGGAATACTTGCAAGATTTTGAGGAAAAGTAAAAAGTGAATGATATTTCACTGTATTCTTCTAGGTGCTCGACCCTTGAGAGCTCTCAGTTTAGTAAAATTTATTCTATAAGAACTCATAATTTATACTCCAACAACGACCGGTAATGANAGATTTTGAGGAAAAGTAAAAAGTGAATGATATTTCACTGTATTCTTCTAGGTGCTCGACCCTTGAGAGCTCTCAGTTTAGTAAAATTTATTCTATAAGAACTCATAATTTATACTCCAACAACGACCGGTAATGAATTTGGGAAAGTGATGTGGGTGATAGATTATGGAAAATTAAGCTGGTTTTGATACGACTCCACCTAGCACATATGATTAATTAGAATATGGGAGGAAGATCCAATTTTAGATCCTACAAGATAAGTAAATCAAGTTCAATGAATTCTTGAATATGTGCTACTCCTTTGTTTCTAACTCATTAAGAAAAATTTAACATAGTGGGAGTTGGTAAAGTTGTCTTAATAACGAAACAATTATACATAAGCTTACAGAGAATTTTTCCCCAACTTTTTCAAAGTCATAGTCGGTTGAATAATTGCAATTGTAATTATAATAGGTAGTAATTGTCCTCATACATACAATGAGGCCCGAAACTTCAAATTTTGAATTCAAAGACAAATGAACAAAGTAAAATACTGCATATTTATAATATTGCAGACACAAATTAAAATGGGCTCAACTTAAAACACATTAGGGATACTCGTGACTTCCATTTTCTGCTCTCACTCCCTAGGTGTTCTAGCCCTCTGGTACGAACCAGCACTTTATTTACACGCATTCCTCTCTAAAACTGGTTTTCCCATCGGTCTACCCCGAAGGTTCTTGAACATTTGGGAATCGTTCTTCAAACTATTGTGTTAAGAACTTGTGTTTGACCTCTGACCTCTGCTAAACCTATAGAGCCATATATAAAATTTTAAAATGCTGTTGCTAGTTCCTTTAAACAAATATGCACGACGGAGCAAAAATCTAAAGTCCGTTTATACATAGTCTCTCCCCACTTTTCGCAATCATCCACATATCTTGATTTCCCTTAGTCAAACCATAATATAGAGTCAAGTGCTCCAAAAATCCAACTCGACCCAGGACGATTAACCCGAGTTAAAACTCAGGAGCGGTTCTGTTCCAACAATTTGCATCACTAGGCTGGGCTGCCTCACGCCTGATTAGATATGAAGTTTGTGACTGCAATGATACAAATGAAAACTAGCCTTTTAAATTTGGATTTTTCGAGTGTCGAATTTTGATGAGAACAGTCATGAGAAAGAGCGCATTGTGGTGAAGGTCAATTTTGCAGAAAGGGAACTTACATTGGCTAACCTGATTTGAAGAATCCCTTTTATTTCGATGCTGTAAAAATGCCAACCACATTTTCTACTTTATGAGTTGGGCTGTTAAATGGCGTTAGTAAGTAAAGTTAGCCGATACATTCGTGGTCCACAAAATGAGATTTTGCAATCCATGCCGATATTGATGGGTCGGAGAATTGGAACGTATTCTGAGCCAACTGCAAAATGTAAATTCTAGAACAAACCGCTGAAAGTATATCCTAAGGAAATGCAATTTTACTGGGCGCCTTGAGGTCAAATTTTCTCTCGAAAGGTGTTCATTCCCATTTGGAGTAACTTTTCCTCATAAAGTATTTATTAACCCCTCACCAATAACTTCCGGAGTGTGACCACAGTGAAAGTTATACCAGAGACCCATATTTAAAGAAGCCATAACTTAGAACCCTAATTTAAAACTTGTCTTAAGGGCTTCTGTGGGTAGACGATGAAACGACCGTGTTAATTGAAACGACCGAGAACTATTATTCCTATCTCACAAACACCACGGAGAATAATGTATACATTGAAAATATTTGTCTATTGCTTTGAACCATTTGCAACGAGTATTTTTTATTTCATATTCGAGTTGTTATTAAAAGTCGCAACTGTACGCTACACGAAGTCCCTTCCGGTAATTACTGCATCCGATTGGCTCTCCATAAGAACCAGCGTCAGGACGAATATAATATTCATTCCCCGCCCGAACAGTTCCGTCAAGATTGGGATACTTCCTAAGGGAAAATATAATTGGTTTCAAACAATTCGCGTAACCGTGCCGCCAGTTTGAAAATACTTACTTTACCGCAACTGTGCTTAGAGGGAATATTGCCTTTCCAATACACCAACCACTTCCTTTTTTGCCAGGGCAGGAGTCATAGACCCCAAACCATGTTGACCACACCACAATATTTTGACAATAAAAATTAAACGTGTCGCCTTCACAAACTATCTGCTCATGGTATTTCGCAGAGACCAGAGAGCTACCAAATCCAATTACAACCACCACAAGAATCAGAAACTTAAGCTGTAGAAATGCATTCAAAAGATTGCATGTTCAAAACTTGCGACAAAATATTCAAACTTAATATCAAAGACAAACTCATAATATTACCATTTTTTCAGTTTTAACTGAGGTACCAAATCCGGCGATTATTTGCTCCGACTTGAATATTTGGAAGAAGCTCTGTCGTATTTTATGAAACTGCCAGGCTTTAGACAGGTTTTATACTGGGTTTTTTACATTGCAATTCTAATTTTGTTGTCGAAATTTTCGATTGCATATTTTTATTTTTTAACGGAGAACTACGAATTTTAAATTTGCATTTCCAAGATACTACTCACGGAATCGTGAGCTTGTTGTTTTGGAAAAAGGTTTACAACTTTACAGATGGATTATTATTTTTTACTGAAATACTAAAAGCTGTCTACCGGCTAGCGAATTCAGAAAACGGTACTTGGAAAATATTTATAAAAAAAAATATGGAGCCCGACATACAAGGGTAGCATTCTGCACCGACACTTCAGTTAAAGTTAGCTTTAGATCTGAGACTACCTTTAAATTGCTAAATTCTGACAACATGATTTGAATCCTATTAAACTGGTAGCAGAAAAATTTGCGTAGTTGAAACATTCCGAGGTAAAGAAGATGGCTAACGGGCAGTTCACAGGTAGGAAATTTCCAGATATCGATTCCCCTAGTTAAAATTGAGCTATAGAAAATTTTTAGCAGCGGAATTCAAGCGTGACTGCGGCAACAATTTGTTTTTACATGTTTGTTTTGCTGCTGGGAGTTGCTGAGTTAAAAATCAGGAATTCAAAATGGGTACCTTTCACTCTGCTCTCTTTGAGTTGCTGATGTTTAACACAGAAATGTATGTTAGCAAAAGCCAAAAAGTAAAAATTTTATGAAATCGTGGGCATGAAAACGGTTGACTTCCCTCCGCTAACTCTTTACGAAATTACTTGTGTTACGTCTGTTTTTTACATACATTAAACTCGTTAAGATTTGCGCTTGCACTACGAGTAGGGTCCCTTGTAAGCACAAAATTATGTTTTAGTTGTAAATATCCAGGAAACGACGCTGGTTACTGGAATATTCCTATTTATAATACAAAACCGAAACCGTTCCAGGGCGTTGTGGTGGTCAACACTGTTACAGTGATGATTTTTATGTCAGCGAAATAATCCAGCGGCGCATGTAAATTAATTTTCTATTATTAGAAGTCTATCAAATGGTGATTCTTGCGTTCACCAAAGGCACAAAAATGTTTAATTTAGAGGTTCTGATTTAATCCGCACAGTAAATAGTGTCATTGGTGTTACTACAATTGGCCCATGTTCGAGGTCTAGAGTTAGCGATAACAGCTCTGTCATCTCTTCACAGATACATTCAAATGGCGATTAAATATTAAAGAAATGCAACATCTTTTGTTTCCTTAATGCCTTACCCCTTAGACAAATATTTGTAGATTAATATTAAGGTAAATAGTAATTAAATTCTTCTTGAGATATTCAGCTTCTTGCGACCGTTGCGGATAAAAGTAGTGGTTATTTCTTGCATACATGCTTTTCGACCCAAACACAGCGTAAACATGTTTTGATATTTTTGGGAAAATTCGAATAACAGTAACAGGTCATCGTCATCGCATAATAAAATATCAGTTGTGGCCAACTAAACACATGTTTCATGATAATGTGGAAAACGTGTTTGCAACAAATTTAATTTATACGCGCTTGATTTCAATAGTGTTGTTACAACACTATTGATTTTGGTAGATCGTCGCAAATTATACAAGATCGCGGATACTAGCGAAAATTCAAATTCTGCTTGATGACGAATGATTTGAACAAAAACAAAAAATAAATTGTCGCAAAGATATTAAGAACGCCTTACCCTTTATGTCACTCGAAGCACCTGAATTTCTTCCAACTCAATCCTAAATATCGTCTGTCATTATATGTTCCGGCAAAGCTGATTTTCAAATTTTTAACGATTGAAGGCTATTTCCAACATACGTTTGCATGCTTCTAAAGTCGATGTAGCAATTCTCTTTTCAATATAAACTCGCTTTGACGGTGTAATTGGTATAATTTATGGCCAATATTGGTGAGGTAAATTTAAAACTAAGCTGCGTTGGAATACATCAATATTCATGTAATGGAATTACACCAATTACCGCATTCACCACATTAGTGGGAACAACTAAGCTTAGCAGCCATTGAATTTAGCTTAAACTAGAAAATAGTTTAGGAATAGGATAGGAATTTAGGAATTTATACGTACCTCTGTTTAACTGGCTTAACTAAACTCGACTTAGTAGGATCAAATCCTAATTAAATTTATGTATAACGCGAATCCCAATACAGCTTTTAATTTATGTCCACTTAGTTACTCCAAGGACGACGGAGTAACTGCACAAATGGGTACAAAGGAAAGAGTACCTAGACAAATGAGTACAAAGAAAGGTGTACATGGGCAAATGAGTAGAAAGAAAAGAATACATGGACAAATCAGTACGAAGAAAAGAGTATCTATACAAATTAGTAGGCACAAAAGAGTGCCTGGACAAACGAGTAGGCAGAAAAGGGTACCTGGAGAAATGAGTATTAAGAAAAGAGTACCTATACAAATGAGTAGGCAGAAAAAAGTACCTAGACAAATGAGTATCAAGAAAAGAGTACCTGGACAAATGAGTATAAAGAGAAGAGTACCTATAAAAATAAGTAGGCAGAAAAAAGTACCTGGACAAATAAGTACGAAGAAAAGAGTACCTATACAAATTAGTACGAAGCCCAGAGTGCCTGGACAAATGAGGACGAAGAAAAGAGCACCTGTACAAGTGAGTACAAAGAAAAGAGTACCTGGACAAATGAGTACGAAGAAAAGAGTACCTATACAAATTAGTAGGCAGCATAGAGTACCTGGACAAATGAGTACGAAGAAAATAGTACCTGGGCAATTGAGTAAGAAGATAAGAGCATCTGAACAAATGTGTAAAACCAAGTGTTTGGGGAAATGAGCTAGAATAAGTGTACCTGGGTAAACGAGCTGGAAGATAGGAGTACCGGGGAAAATGTGCAAGGACAAGTATCTGCGTTTTCCATCGAGCATGTGAGTTCGAGGTCTACCGATCTTGTCTAATTTCCCAATCGTGGTGGATACCCAGTTTTCTTCACATTGCATTTGGTTAAGGCTGGTCGGTTACCTTTTCAGGAAAAATTCTCAAGGTGTATGGGAAGCGTATAAGCCCGGGGTTCGATGGAACCACGGGGGCCGACATTGCCTAAAAAACGTTTTAGATAGTGTCTATTGTGGTTGATATTAACCATTGTCACAACACAAACATCAGGTAGGAAGTTAGGGAAGCATTTCTGGACGTATGTCACAAAATTGAAAAATTAGCCTACAAGCCAAAACAATATTATTTAACCCTGACCTTGTAAATTGTCCGACTGCTAATTAAAAAATCCCTATCATTGAGAATTGGGAAATTGCAACTCCTCATTAAAGTTGATCAGTAATTAAAATAACGCACTTTTGCAGCCCACAATTCAAAGCGGTAAAGTTCAAATTCATTACATACTATTACATGAAAAGTCATAGTTTTATCTAACTAATTCAGCTATCGTCAATCTGATAAAGACTTTCCTTTAGTTTCAATTGGAAGAAGCATAGATAGAATCGCGGCAATGACACCCGCAACTCCGTAAATAGCTGCAGCCGTAGGAATGGACGTTTTTGAAAGTACCTGCGATTCCAAATATTAGAATTATTAGAATACTAAATTTCGCTACTTATTTAAAAATACGCAATGCATCTATTTTTTTATAGAATTAACACTAGTGCGTCACTTACTTGAGAAATGTATGGCGTAACTATGGATCCAATCCTTGACATACTTGCGCATGCTCCTAACCCAATGGCACGAATCCCCGTTGGATAAACCTGAACAAGTGAAGAATAATTATATCAAAATTCCACTGCAAAATCAGACAGTTTTAATTACACCATAAGTTCATGCATCGCGAATTCGCTCCAAAAGGTAGTGCTGTTGATTAACACGCTTCACCAAATCGAGAAAAATCCCTCACCACACAGAAAATTAACCATAATCCAACACACTTTGGGATTATTGCGTAGTTTTATTAATGAAAATCAAAAACAAACCCTAAATATAACCTAAACAAACCAAATAATCCTAAGTAACCTAAAGTTGAAAATTCGGGAGTTATTCGATCAATCCGGAGTTATTCGATCAATCCGGAGTTATTCGATCTATCCGGAGTTATTCGATCTATCCGGAGTTATTCGATCAATCCGGAGTTATTCGATCAATCCGGAGTTATTCGATCAATCCGGAGTATTTTCGATTCGGTGAGGTTGTAAAACTCATTCCCAGAACGTAGAGGCCGAACTATTACGACCCAAATGTTACGGCTCAAGATGCTGGACTTCAAATGCTACGACATTAAAAGCGTCAAATCAAAGGCGCCAGCTTAGAAAGCGTTAGTAAAAACCCTTCAACCCTAAAATGTGTCTAATCCCAATTTATTATGCGTCTCTGACAATGAATCTTCAAAATTAACCCTAAACGCCAACACATGACCCTAATAATCTTCACATTCCTCTAATTCCTGCCATTTACAGAACCTAAGTTTTAACAGTTTCAGGAGTGCCATATTTGTGTAAACTTGAGAATTTAGGAATTTTAAGTGGTGGGGTTTTTTGAACATTCGTGTGAATATAAACGTACAACAGATTTATAGTTAGCGCATTATGAATTTACGTATCTTTGCTAAGAATTTGTTAGCTCGGGTATTCTGTTAGCGCAATTGATAGGTCACCAATTCGAGGCAACTAAGATCCATCAAACATGTGATACTTTAAAGGCCGAGTTGGAGTTCCGGGACACTAACATTTTTACCGCAAGATTTAGTGCCTTAAGGTATCAGTGGTTACCCCGCCAAAGTTGGAGAAAAGCACCCACCCCTACTGAAATTAATGTTACTCTAGTTATATGACGGAGAAAAACGTGTGTCAAAAATTAGCATAACAGAAAATTGACTTTTACTGTTTTCTTACCTCAGGTGTATAAATCCAGACAGCTTGAAATACGGCAGAAACGAGGAGTCTGGCCACAAATAACAAAGTTGTCGTGAGCACGCGGCTAAATACAGAAATCAACAGTTTAAAGTAAAGTAATCCATTTTCAGAAACAAAAAATGTAAAAACGATCATGAGAATTCGTACCCGTCAATTTTGAATGTGAATGCAAACATCGAGGCAGCGAAGAGAAGAAATTGGATGCACATTGTCTTTTTCCTTCCAATACCGTCCAACATATACAATGTAATTAGAATAGCTACAAAAATGAGTAATAATTAAATAAAAATAAGTAATTATAAATAAATTTGAATTAAAAACGATTGCATTCCAATTAGTTTCACTTAATTTAATTAAGAAGCTACAGGGATTCAGTGTATGGTCTTACAATACTTCAAAATTCAAACCCAAAAGCAACAATTGGGGGTAAAAGCACATTTAAAATTAGAAACTTCCCGCTCCCGACACTCAAGTTATTAAACGCATTCGACAGAAGGCGGCCTGGCGTATTAGCATTGGATGGTTTAGGGTTGGTTTATGTTGAGAATTATCTTACCCGGGAATTCCGATACGCTGATCCAGAACATGTCAAAGTAATCGGCTTGGCTTAGAACCTTGCAAGACGACCTCGTCGTATCACAAACACCGTTTACAAAACCATTTTCATCCATTTTTGATCCAGTTGTAACCATTGCTGTGTTCAGCACCGTGTGCGTCTCATTTCCACTCACAAATTTCGAAGTAACCTCATGACCTGCTTTTTGCTCCAGAATCTCAGTTGAGAGGAAGACGACACCATAATAAGAGAAAGCGCATGCTATCCTAAAAAAATACAACAAAATTCTGGATTAAAGTTCTTCAAATGTATGGTAATTGGAACTGACCAGATAAACCAGAGAAGAATGGTCGATAGGCGCATGTCACTTGAAAATAAATCTCTGAACCTTCCTCGCTCCGATCCAGCCTCATCTACCACGAGGCGCCCTACCGGTAATGTCTTTTTGTTCTCTCGCCCAATTCGTTCCAGTGTCTGGAGGGCCTTCTCCGATTGGCCACTCACTGCTAGGTACCTCACACTCTCTGGGACCCACTAGTAGAACAATAAATTACGACTAATAGTAAAATCTAAATTATTTTAAACTGAGTCCTTACATAACAAGACACCACAAAAATTAAAAGTGGTAGAGCAGAAAATCCCAGAAACCATCGCCATCCTAACGTGGGCATTACCGCCAGAGCCAACAAAACTTCGACGCATGCGCCAAATGCCCAGATAAACTGTTTCAGCAAAGTAAAAGCTTAATTTAGTTTTGAACAGTTTCAATTTGGTCATATATCCAATTTTAGTATGTGGTATCCGTAACAGCGTGTGGTGTAAAGTCAACTTACGCTCATGAAGCTAATCCACCTGGTTCTATCCTTGCTTGGAAGAAACTCGGCATAAAGAGTAACTCTAAACCAAAAAATAATTTTAAGTAACTCTAATTAAAAGCCCAAGTTAAAATATATTACCAATTTAAAAATAAAAATATTACCGAAAAATATTTTTTTTAAATATAGCTCTTACGACTGTGGTGCACATCCAAATGCAATTCCCATAAGAAATCGGAAAGCCAGGAGCCAGTAGAAACTCATGGAAAAGGCACTGAGTCCCCCAAAAACAAAAAGTGGGGCAAAAGTGACACAAAGTGAATTTCTTTGTCCATGATTGTCACGCAAACTTCCCCAGACCGGTGCACTGACCACGAAAACGAGCTAATAAATGGTAAAGTGATTTACTAATTCATTATATTCGAAATACTGTAGTGACCTCATGACTTTCAATGTGAATGAAACTTACGTTTGAAAGAAACGCCTCTTGGTAGTCTGTGATACAAAAGTGACGGTGGAGTACCGGAGGTAGAATGCTCAAAATTATCAGCTCCATTGTATCTGACATTCAACAAATCCTCGAAAAAATGGAAAGTATCATCTGAAACCTGCGAAAACCCAGATTGTCAACGGCCTCTGAAACGGTAAAAGTCGCTGAAAATTGAAGAGACTATACACATGAGGCATTACGTCAAAGCGCTCAATTTTTTTTGACCGTGCGTTTAGCCCTCTACCAAAATAGGAAGATGGTTTCAAATGGGTCCTAAATATTTAAAAATAAGAAAATGGGACAAATAAAATAAAATTAAT
>JABASL010000973.1:0-12829 GCA_019775825.1 Neanura muscorum | reverse complement strand
ATAGGTCATGGATTTCTAGGTTGTACCATTGGTTTTGTATAGCCTTAACCAGGCTTGATTTCAGGGGAGCGAAAGTGTCAAGTGTTGATAAAAGGGCTGTGTTAAAAATTTCGAGGGAGTCCAGAGGTAGTGACTTCAGTTTTTGTGCAAAATTATGACAATCCATGCCACGAAAATTGCGATAAGTAATTCTAGTTGGCGGAAGGGAGGCTTTGAGTTTCGATCTGGTCGTGAAGACTAGTTCATGGTCAGAGCCAAACGCTGGAAAGTGACTAACTGTTGCTATATTCAATGAAATTATTTACATAGATGTGGTCTATGAGTGTAAATGAAGACCCTCTTTTCGTTTGAGCTGAACGAGTTGCTCCTTTGATCAGTTGGGAGAAATGTGCACTCTAAAAGTTCGTCCGTTCGCCGCATTGTGTCCTAAAACAAAATTAAAGAAATCCTTACTGAAGTATAGTATTATGGAAGAAATATGCACACCATTTTTCAGGAAACCATGCGAGCTACATTTGAGGAAACATTTTACTTGATATTCTTGCCTATTTTGAGTATCCCTCGTCTAAAATTTTTTAGGATTTATGCAAAAGCGTTCCAGGGAAACAAGAGTACTCAAATTAGGAAACATGTGTACTGAGCGAGACCATCGGGACGATATCTGGGGCTTTATGTCAACTGCTTTATAATTTTTTCTAGAAGATGTCGTGCATCCATTTTAGGGGATTTAGTTTTAAAAAATGTGTAAAGAGGGCATAATCATCGCTTTATTTTAATCACACACCACTTCACATGGACACGTTGAAGTCAGGATAGGATTTGGCATAGCACTACCATTGTCAAAATGAAAATCAAGAAAACGAGAACAAACAAAATTTGAATGTTCAATATCTATTTCAAAAAATGAAACAAGTAAAACTTAGCATTTATTAGGATTATTAAACTGTTGCCAGTGATCATGTGATTATTTTATTAGTGGCTGATTTGGGTCAGTGATCATAATGTTGACGAATATGCAAAACTTAGGAGAGGTGAAACTAAATTATGAAATTTGATTCAAAAGTAAATGGCGATACTTTAAAAAAAATAAGGATCCAAAACGAAAACGAGGGATCGAGTTAATCCTTTGAAATTTTGTAGCAATGGCCCCTTCGACTTGCGAGCAACTGTAGTTAGATTTAGGAGGAAAAAGAGAGGCATGATTTTTTGGTTTAAAATACAGGGCAAAGAAACCTTTTTGAACAAAGTTCATTCAGGCCTAAAGGCAAATTCCTTCACAATGACATCAAAATCGAAAAGGCAAAGGATCTTATAAGCCAATGACCCTCAAATAAAATTAAATACAAATTGCCTGAAAATTTAGATACAAAAATAACTGATTGCACACTCCGATTGGAATAGGAAATTGAAACACAAAATCCTTAATACCCTTGTATTTTATATTGGCTTAAAAAAACTGACCTGAAGACCAGTTTTTGCAATAAGAAGAATCGATATTATCCTCGTTGGTATAACAATAATAATACCAACTATTCAATTTATACAGCCAACAAATACAAGGGAATAGCAAATGAATTGAATTACTTTTGCTGGTTTTTTAATGTGCCAAATCCATACTATGAATTAACGCCATATTCTACAATAGTCCAAAAATTGCCATTTTAGTTTTTATATTCAGATTAATCCCTGAAAGACCATTTTACAAATATTATTTTACAATTTATAATTCATGATTTGACATTAATCATTCTACCATTTTGGTTAAATGGCTTTCGCTATTGATTTCGCTACTCAATTATATGGCAGAGAAAACCTTAAACACATAGCCTAGACTAAACACTCTGACGGCGCACATTTGTTGACCTTGGTATTGAATTTCTGAAATGAGAGTTGTGGATGAAGTGAAAGCGAGTAGAATGAAGTCTGGAATGAATTTGCCTTATTAAGTTGTTGCGTTTAACCCTGAGGTGAAAGCTCAAGTTCAACGAATCTTCACCCAGGGTAATTAAAACCAACCAGTAAAGCAGGCAAAACAATTCTTCATTAATAACTGCGAAATCCTTGTGAAACAACACATTAGTTCTTTTAATCTAGGAACAAAACTTCGGCCAATCAAATCCCGTTTTCTTAAATTTTTTTCGTGGTATCACAATCTGTGAAAAAAATTTGATGCGAGGTCTGATTTAAATGTGTCGCAAATATTTTTAGATTTTGATGCGTGTTCTAGCGATAATTCACAAGCACTGCCTTTTCGTTGAGGGTTTGTAATTTTTTATTGAAATTGGAACAGTCGCTCCGGAAAAAATTTCGTTTAAATTTCTGCTCGCAAAATAAGAATTATTAATATACCGTGTTAAAATGGGTATACCGAACTAGCGCAGGTGATCAAAACAACTAAACTACTTAATACAGTTTTGTAGTTGAAATATTAATATCAAATTCATATTAAAATTATTTTGATTTCTTTTGTAGGTATATAGGGACATAACTTCACGAAATAAGTCAAGAAAAGAACGAAAGTTGTGGTGGAAAGTTGGTGAAAGTTTTATGAATCCCAAATTCTCAATGATTCTGAATTTGAATTTGACGAAGGCCAGGTCACGGACCTAAAAAATCTCTGCAAAGTTTTGGATTATCATCGTTTTATATACACAACTATATACAAATTTAATCGTTTTCTATTCGTTTTTTCGAAAAGCCTGAATCCTGAAAGTGAACAACTATTATACAGAGCGGAATATCAGAAAAAAATTTAAAAGGGTTGATTTATGGTGTTATCTTTTATGTGCATGGGAAGTTGATGTTTCCTCCTCTGAAGCGAGAAGCCTTGTCTGTGGTTATGTCAGTTTTTGACCCACTAGGTTTTGCAGCTGTGCTGACCATCAAGGCGAAGATTTTGCTACAAAAAGTGTGGAGAACTGGGATCCGGAATATCAGAAAAAAATTTAAAAGGGTTGATTTATGGTGTTATCTTTTATGTGCATGGGAAGTTGATGTTTTTGATCGTTTTTAAATTAACGAGGCAAGAATTTTGTTTTTTACTTGGACCACTGATGATAAATGCACGTTAAGAGGCTTCATACTGCGGCAGTTTAGTAAATATGGAAAAAGAAAATTAAATTTCTACTTTACACTAATAAGCCTAACACCTACAGCCGAAGAATACCACAATATCAGTCGAATCACAATTTTGTTTTAATGGAAATGCGATGTAATTTTGTTTTTGACTTGGACCACTGATGATAAATGCACGTTAAGAGGCTTCATACCGCGGCAGTTCAGTAGATATGGAAAAAGAAAATTAAATTTCTACTTTACACTAATAAGCCTAACACCTACAGCCGTAGAATACCACAATATCAGTCGAATCACAATTTTGTTTTAATGGAAATGCGATGTAAGAGAATGGAATTTTACTCATTTTTACGCAGTAATTAAATATTTCTAGGAATATGTTATATGAAAATGTTTGTTTTAGTTTTTAGTCGTTTTTTTTCTAAAAATTCGCTGCAAAATTATTTAAAATAGTAGAACGATGGCGAATTATTAGGACCTATTTGTTCATGAGTGCAAAATTAAATTTCCATGTTCATGTAAACGGTCATTTTTTTACTCATTTTTAAGCAGTAATTAAATATTTCTAGGAATATGTTATATGAAAATGTTTGTTTTAGTTTTTCGTCATTTTTTTTTCTAAAAATTCGCTGCAAAATTATTTAAGTTAGTAGAACGATGGCGGATTTTACAGCGAATTATTAGGACATATTTGTTCATGTGTGCAAAATTAAATTCCCATGTTCACGTAAACGGTCATATTAACAGCTCAAAAAGAATTGAGACACCATTTAAATTTGAGTTTGTAATATAGAATTGATTTAACATGAATCTTCTCTAAAACAGAAGGAATTTCCAAAAGGCCATTTTCATACTTCACATATAATAAAAATTCCATCCTCCCAAATTCATTCTAAAATTAAAGGACCCTTGTAAAAGACTCTAACAAGGTCAGTTGGACTTTGTCAACCCTTTTCTCAAGAATTCGATCTTCTGCACTGAACTAGAACGGTTGTCCCTCCACCCTCTCTGCAATTCTGAAACAATAGCAAATGATACCTAACACACCAACAAACTCAAATAAGCGACAACGACAAAGTGACAGTCCAATAGCCGAGAATACTCTAACAAGGTCAGTTGGACTTTGTCAACCCTTTTCTCAAAAAATTTGATGACACATTCTTCATTGGAAGACGGTAGAGTTTTTGCAGAGTGAACTCGACGCCTTTTTCCTCTACATGTTGAATGGTGAGGGTGTGGAAAGTCAAAGAAAATTTAAGAGGTAAAATGCAGAATTCAAGCAGCCTCTAGAAAAACGCGGCTTTGCCCGGGAGGCTTGCATTAAAATTCATCCAAGAGTGCTTCAGTTCATCACTACCATCGCGACTGAGTTCTTCTAGTTCGTCTAGTAACAATTTCTACCCCCACATTTAATTCGCTAGTTTGAAATTAAATAAATCAAGCAATTACTAATACAATGGAATATCAAGTGATGATCAAGGCTTTGGAAGGAGTTGGATTACAACAATATTTACCAACTTTTCAAGGTAATTTACAAATTACATACATTATTTTTATCCCAAAAATTAAAAGGTCCACAGTGGGGTGTTGGCAACTCCAACCCGTAAGACCTATGATTGAACTTTATAACGTTCGATTTTTTTATCTTCCCCATAAAGTTTATCGTAGTATTGAGCGGTGGTTTGTTTTAAAAAAATTTAACTCAAGTATATTTTTTTATTTTTTTACTTATACCTTGAAGAAAAAATGTTGGGTGCTGTTAACGTAGCAGAATAGGAGAAATGCATTTTACGACTCTCTTCTAAACGAACTGAAAAAATTTGTTGAGAAAAAAGTGGACCTTTAATGAAGATTTAATTTAAATTTTGGGCTATCATTTTATTCCTGCATTGAGGTAAAAAGGAATATTGTTAATGGAGACTGAAACTAATAGTAAGCCTTGTAAAGCTGTGACGTGTCACATTTACTAGAGATCTTTTTCAAAATTACTTAAAAAATTTCGATTTACATAAATTAAGTTTAAATTAAACTGTGTGCGCTTATTCGAAATTATACTGCATAAGTTACACAAAAATATACGTTGCAAATTTTACCGTGCTTATAAAAAAGAACAACTCGGAGATTCACATCTCCATGTTTGAAACGAACAAAATGAATCCCAAGGTTCAAGGATCAACTTATTTAAATAAAGGTCCTTGACCTAGAAAAATTCAGCATGGCCTTGGTGAATTTAAGATCTATTTCTTTCGTTTCTCATTAGCTTTCAACTAACTTCTAAGTACTTTTAAATTTTAGAAAAAGTAATTTTATTTGTAAATTTCAGCCCAAATGGTCAATGACGTCGTCTTCAGTTTGGTTAAAGAAAACGAAGAACTTATGGATCAATTTAAAGAAATAGTACCAATTCTTGGGCACCGGATTGTTATTCTGCAAAAATTCAAGGAAATTTGGACAGCCAGAAATACAAAGGCACCTACAGAGTTGGTAAATTGTTTCATTTGTGCTCGTACTATAAAAGCGGCGTGGTTTGATATTTGGGGTCATTTGAAAGATTTTCATAACTGTACTCAGTCAACTAAGAACTGGACGTGTCCCATTTGTCAGTCAAACTTTGTTTGGTTTACAGCATTTAAAAAACACGTAATAAGTCAGCATAAAGTGGTTATAGTTGAATGTACAAAAGTTCCCAACGAGGCGTACGAGAATCTAGAACCAGAAATAACTCCGGATAGTTTCAGTGAACAAATTCAAGATACACTTGAATACACTAAAATAATGACAGAAATTAAGTTGCATGCAGCTAAATTTGTGGCCAGACTACAGTGTAGTGGTAGGATTCCAATTTCTTTATGTCAGGAAATTGTTAAAACGACCTCGGAGTTAATTTCTGACGTGGTCAGTGCAGTGCTCGCAATAAAGGGAAGTGATTTGGAGTCTTCGGTTGCGGAATCTTTGATTTCTCGTCTGAAATTCCCCTTCTCGCGGATTGACACTCAATCAAAGTTCGAGAAGTACCTGGCCGCCTCAGGGTGTCTAGTAAATTCGGATGAAGTAGTTCTGGGTTCGGAGTACACGACTGTACACAGTCAAAGTCGTCCATCATCTTCCAAACTACGATTCGATACGTTCCATTATGTTCCGATTACGAAGTCGATTAAAATGGTACTACAGAGACCAGAGTTATGAAAAGTATTTTAAATGAAAACAAAATTCTGGACTCAAGTGTCTCCTCGTTCTCTTCCCCTCTTTCTGGTGAATACTTACGACCCAGATTTCAAGATTTATGCTCGTTAACTCCTAAAGTTCCAATTGTATTTATACTTTTCTATTTTGATGAATTGGAGATCTGTAATCCGCTGGGATCAAGAAGTGGGAAACACAAGCTCGGTTTTACCTACTATAGCATTCTCAATATAGAATCCTGTTTCAATTCAAAGCTTGAAAACATTATCCTCTGCTCAAGTTTCAAATCATCTTTTGTAAAGAAGTATTCACTAGATCAAATATTTCCTACGCTTGTTCAAGAACTCAAGATTCCCAAGAACAACCCAACCCACATTGACTCCCCAGAGTACAAAGGGCTAGTGCGAATTGAATTAGGACAAATTACTGGAGATAACTTGGGCATTCATATGATATTCGGGTATAGTGAATCGTTCGTTGCAAACTTTCCTTGTAGATTCTGCAAAATGTCAAAAGAATTATGCCGGGCTTGTGGAAGACGAAACAAACGTATTTTGCGAAACAGTGAAAACTATAACAATGATGCCGAACTGTGTAATTTTTCTGAAACTGGGGTACGCCAGCAGTCTATCTTTAATCAAATACCGGATTTCCATGTGACGGAAAATTATTGTCCAGATATCATGCATGATATTTTTGAAGGAGTAGCACCTTGGAATGTGAAGCTCATCTTGTTCAATATTATTAAAAATTCGAAGCTTTCTCTAGCCGAAATAAACTCAAGAATTAGCATTTTCAATTTTGGAAAAAAAAATAATGACAGGCCGTCTCCCATCACCTTGAAGTACGTTCAAAATTCTGACTCCGCGGCTCAAATGTTTGCCTTCGTGATGAATATTACAATACTTTTTGGTGATCTTTTTGAGGAAGGAGATCCATATTGGACTTTGATTTTAACTTTTCGGAAAATAATGGACATCATTTTGGCCCCTTCCGTGACAGAGCATGCGTTGTCTTACCTAGAATGCTTAATAGAAGATCACCATGAATTGTATATTCAATTATCTAACTCAAATTTGAAACCAAAGCACCATCATCTCCTACATTATCCAGATGCAATACGACAGATTGGGCCACTTCTAGAATACTGGGCCATGAGATTTGAAGCGCGGCATCGGTTTTTCAAACACGCGGCTAATATTAGCTGCAATTTTAAAAATATGACAAAAACCGTCGTTTGGAAGAATCAGATTGCAATGAGTTATTTCTTTATTTTGAACAAACCATTTGACCCCAACTCCTTCGAATTGAGAAAAGGCGTAATAACGACATTGCAGGAACTTGAATTCTTAACTGAAGTATTAGAACTGACTGGTCTAACTGACGAAGACGAAGTTACTGTTTCAAGACATTTGGTTATACGGAATTACGAAATTAAACCAGGTGCCGTGCTTGTGAAAGAGTATTTTTCATCTGCCGGGTCAGCTCCAGTATTTATTGAAGTTGTTTTGGCGTTTCTACACAATTTTCAAGTATTTCTTATAGTTAAAGAAATTGAAATTGACTATTTTGACACCCATTACCACGGATACCGTGTCAAAACCTCAACAAGTAAACACCACGCGTTGCCAGTTTCTGACATCGAGAGCCTGATGCCTCTACATTTCAGCAAATCCTTTAATGCAACCGATACATTTGTAGTCCTGCCTTATGAAATATTATGACTATGGGTGAGATGCGCAAATCCCGATAAGTTATTATTATTATTGTAGAGCAAATTAAAAAGTGGAACGGCGAAAGCACGCCACATGACTCCGTTTTATTCTTGGAAGGAAATATACTAACGTGTTTCAAATTTTACTTTCAATATTGTTTTCAGGTCGGCCAATGCATTGCAAATGCTATGCGAGTAGTGGATGAAGGAACTGTGGCGTTGTATACTCCGGCGAATAATTTTAATTTATCACTAGACGCCCCGAGCAACTGTGCGTCTTCACAAATTTTTACTCATAACCTACAATTCCTAAACGAGGGTGCGAACTCGCAGAGACACGGAGAGAGAGCTCGGAAAAGAAAACTTTTTTTCGACGAAGAACCGGAGATATTGGTATGAAAATGAAGATCAATTTGTGTTGTCTGAATTGCAATCGAATAGACCCACAATTTCAAATATTTTTAGGATGTGACAAAAATTTTGAAGGATTCCGACACGGAGACCAAAACGAATTATAGAAAACAAATATTGGAATTATTCGACAACAAACAGCCTTTACCTCCAAACCTACGCAAAATACTTGTCAGAAGGCTTTGTATAAACCTTGTCCGAAAAAGCAATTCTCATTAGTAATTTTTTGCACAAGATATACATACTAGTCTTATATAACGTTCACATTACTATTATTGTGGTATACCCATCATATTATTTGTCAATGTTAATAGGTGTTTTATTTCCTTTAGCCCATCAACTGATCAGCGGCGTCAACTGGCTGAATGCATTGTAACCCATCTCTTTCCGCATTTAGAATTACCCGAAAAAAAGAATCTACAGGTTAGCATGGTTTATTGTAAAATATTTACCCGATTTTAATTCACATTTTGGCAAAATTTTAATATAATCATTTAATGTTTTTTTAAATTACAGGATGCATTCTTCTGCGCAAGTTCTTCTTACAAAGATGATAATGGGAAAATTAAGACGCGCTCTCCATCCGGATACATACAATCGTCTTTTAAGAACCACTGGACCGGACTGAAAAAAAAACAATGGAATTCCCAAAGCACCACGTCAAATTGCCATCGATGATGGACCAGTATTTACTGCCCCAAGTTGGTTGAGAAGTAAATTTATTTTATAACAGCTAGAATAATCATGAATATTTTTCAGGTCCGATTTCTTTGGAACAATTTGAAGACATGAAACAATGGCTGAAAAGTAACCGCGCACCCTTAAAGCGTGTACTGGAGTACATGACAAGTACATTTGAACGTCGACGGAAAGAAATTATGGCAGACAAGGACGGGTATTACGGTGAAATTTCACAGAATTGGCCAAAGCTGTTCGACATTGATGGAACCGTAAATTTGTTTCCAATTTATTTGTTATTACACTCAGCTTAACTTAACCAGTTTTTTTTCTGCTAATAATAGATCCAGAATGATTTTGCCCTAGCCTGTCCTTTGGTGGCAGATTCTCTACACAACAAATGGAACACATTGGGTGTATCGACGAAGTCTCAGAGAGGAAGATGGAATAGGTTAAACATCCAGTGGCTTATTTAAGTTAGGTTAGGTTAGGTTAGGTTAGGTTAGGTTAGGTTAGGTTAGGTTAGGTTAGGTTAGGTTATTTACTTCGACAATGGTCAATGAGCATTTGTTATTTGTCTCAGATGCAGAAATCACTGACTACTTTTAGGCATAAATCCGAATATTCCACTAGGTAAACCGGAACGAATTCAACTTTTATTCCGAGTCCAAAATCATTTTAGTTTATGCTTCATTTCCTGTTTTATTTTCAGACAAGAAAGCTACCGCTGGATTCTTGATGCTGCCATATTTGGTTCGATCAAAAACCAAGAAGATGACGCAGTTGGACTCAATCAAGGATTTCATTGACGTAGTTGAGGTTAGTTCAATTATTATCGTCACAACTTTAAGTATCAATTAATCTCACTAAAACAGAAAGTTTTCTTTGAGAGTTTGACAAAAGTATACTGGGTTATTACATAAAAACCAAATTTTATTCAATTCCAGGTACAGGTCGACATTTCACGATTTGCAAGTGAAGAAACAAAGCGTCCCTATCCTTTTGTCGTCTGCAAAGGAAAGCTTTACGCGTTGGGATTTACAGAATTCTTCGTTATTCTTGGCAACAGGGCAATCAAATGCGATACTTTGGCCTCAGCTATGGATTTGGCGTTTAAAGCGTATTACGTTTTCAATATTTCGTTTCCCTCATCATGTTTTGGAGCTTGGCAGTTTATGGACTATTCCGTGTTCGAGATGAAACAAAACAAACCTGTTTCGGCCACTGTTAAAGCCATTGCGGCCTTTACTTAATTATTCTACGACTTTCTATGAATTTTAATTGTTTATTTCCTTTCGCAAATAAGGTTACAAATGTTTTCTATGGGTCAATCTATTTTTTACATTCCCGCCCACCAAGAAGGGGCAAGTTTTCCGTATGAAAAGAGAAATTAGCCAGTATAAATACTTTTGTTTGCATTTGTAGTTTCTTTTAACATCACAAAGAGACAGTTCACATACGCAAAAGAGGAATTTTAAGCATACTTAAAGTTTTTTAAATAATTTAATCAATTATTGACGATTTTTTATTTTAATTTGAATTGAATTCAATATTTCATTATTGCTTCTCTACTTATTAACTACAATCTAAAACTACTATCCTAATCCTAAATCCTAATGCTATTAACTACACAATTAATATGGCATGAGAACAAATTGGTACGCACTGCGTCTTGAATTCCAGTCTGTTTCGATAGGGTGTTAGTTTTGATGTTTTCCGTTCCTAAACTTAAGCACTACCGCACATAAAATCAATACAGAATTCTAAGAGTGATGATTCTTTCGTGAGGCAGTAAATTGAAGTTTTTAGGTTAGAGTCTTCGAGGAGATCAATATTAAAATCTCCCATTATAATTGCATCTTCATCTTTAGAGTCGATTAGTTGTAGCAGTTCGGCGAAAGCCGCGAGGAAATCAATGNGCTCCTTTGATCAGCTGGGTGAAATGCGATTCTTTCGTGAGGCAGTAGATTGATGTTTTTAGGTTAGAGTCTTCGAGGAGATCAATATTAAAATCTCCCATTATGATTGCATCTTCATCTTTAGAGTCGATTAGTTGTATCAGTTCGGCGAAAGCCGCGAGGAAATCGATGGTATTTACATGTGGGGGTTTGTAAACTAGCACTACTAAAATCGGTTTGGAGCACTTAGGTTTTAAATAAATTGCTAGTACCTCCGTCTCATGCGGGAAGGTAATGGAGGTATTGTAGTCAAGGAACGTGAAATTTTCAGCTATTAACATCATAATGCCTCCTCCTCTTCTTGGTCTGTCCAACCTAATTAGGTTAAATTGTTCGATTTCGAATGATTGGAAATCTATCTTAGAATAAGGGTTCGACAGAAAGGACTTTTACACTTAGCGCCATTTTCATTTAGTCGCGAGGAAATCAATGGTATTTACATGTGGGGGTTTGTAAACTAGCACTACTAAAATCGGTTTGGAGCACTTAGGTTTTAAATGAATTGCTAGTACCTCCGTCTCATGCGGGAAGGTAATTGAGGTATTGTAGTCAAGGAACGTGAAATTTTCAGCTATATACATCATAATGCCTCCTCCTCTTCTTGGTCTGTCCAACCTAATTAGGTTAAAGTGTTCGATTTCAAATGATTGGAAGTTTGTCGAATCTGATAGCTTTGATTCTAGTACACCACAGACATGTGATATTTACGTTGGACTGGAGAAACGTAGATAGTTCATCAAAAGAATTCTTCACCCCGTTTATGTTTACACAGGTGAACAGTGATCCTTTCTTTAGATTGATTAATTGGGGGTGCGGGGTCAGTTGTGGTAATTGGTTACAGTCTTCGTTGTCATCAAATAGACTGGACGTGGAAAGCGGAAGTGTAGTTTCCGATATTTGGGAACACAGGATACATATCCAGTTTGCTTTAAATTTTTTTACATTTTCGGGTTTGATTGTACCTACGCATTTACGGTGGGCTAATAGTCCACAAAGTGTGCAGGTGAACTTTTGAACGAATGGACGTTCGCATGGTGTGTTCAGTGATTGTGGGCATAATAGGCAGGTGTCTTTAGACGTCATTTGATCGTTAGGGGTCAACGAGTATGTGTAGAGTTCATGTACCGAGAATAAAAAACAATAACAGCGATTCCTTGATTAGTTGAATGTGGTTATTATGATTAGCGAAACGATCATCACCTGGGTCAACCTCCGTCCGGTGGAGGTAACCACTATGTAAATTGTTGATTAGTGGAGCCGATGAGGTGTTGGTGATCCCGTGATCCAGGTGTGATCTTACTTCTTCAGTTTCAGCTGAAGTAGATGCTTTTTTGGTTTATAAGTTTAGCTTGGTTAACGTTTAGGTTTAGGTTTAGGTTAATTTTAGGTTTAGGAATTAGGTAACTGATATTATTAATATATAAAAAAGACAGCTGGGAAAATGGGTTCTCTCAAAAAAGCAGCAGGGAAATTTTGTTTTTTTAATTTTGAGGAAATAGCTGGGAAAAAGAGTAATTTGGCTGGGAAAAAAAATCCACCCTTCAAAATCTTTTTCAAGCGTAAACTTCAAATGTAAATTGAAATCCAATGTTCCCTTGACGCTGTTTCATTGATTCAATCATCCAATCAATGAAAACGTTGTTGAATTTATTTGAGTAATTTTTTAAGTCTAATGCAAATTGTTAGTATTTGCACGCTTAATTAGGGTCGGACTAAAACCAATCCAAATTCCCATCATCCACAGATTACCTACAAGGTCAGAGGTCAAAATTGTAAGACAGAACTTATTTAGAACAGTGAGCGCAACAAA
>JABASL010000972.1:0-12832 GCA_019775825.1 Neanura muscorum | reverse complement strand
GAATACTAATTGAATTCGAACAATGAATAAAAAGTGGCGAATTTAATTCTAAGATTAAGTGGAAATTTTTTCTTTTGTTCGTAAAGCTCTGAAAAGAAACTGAGAATGACATAGAAAGCTTGGTGGGCATGTAGGAGCAAGAGGTCTTAAGAATTCTGTGTCAACAATTACAGAGAGCGTGTCACACGCTATAATACTTGATACACATGTAGCGTACAAAACAGTGACAATTCGTCGACTACTTAAAAATAATGCTTGCAAAACATTATAACAACGATCGTTCGAAAAGGAATGAAAATCTTGGTTTTGGGAACACTTTACAAATTTGGAACACTTTCTGAGATACACTTAAACTTGAAGTGTCGCTAAATTAGGTTTTGCGATCACCACCGATCGTAAATGCCTACGCAAAATTAACGGGCGTTGGTTTACGAAGGTAATACAAATATTTTTTTGAAAATGCTTCACCATTATTTGTAGTATTTGATTTTAGGGAATTCTTTGAGGGATTCTTCTAGGAATTGTTCGAGAATAAGTACATTGTATCACGCTTTCTACCGGAGCCGGTAATTAAAAGGCCGCCATCATCCAGAGGCAAAATAGTTAATTGTTAGTTACTGTGGGAAAAATTCCATGTAGCTGTGAAAGTATTATTCGTTCAATATAAAAATAGACAATCGTGTTATATAATCGTTAAATACTGATAAAAGTACGATGGAGAATAAATTATTAATTAGACACTTCGGTGTCCTTAACTGTAAAGTTTTTGTAACTTAACTTTGCTTGAGTAAAATCCAACTTAAAATCCAACGTTGATGAGGTTTTCATAATTCGCACAGTTCGGCTGTATGCATTTTAGCAGTAAAAACTAACCTAGCTGGCTAGCTAGTAACACTGATTACCAATCGGGTAGGGTATCGGGTTTGAATGTTTAGGTAAAATAATTTCGCTTCGCTTTCGCGATGTAAACAAAAACAACTCACAGGGCGCAGGGTTGAATTTGAGTTATAAGGAATACTTGTTTTTAGAGTTCTGTATTTAAATTATTCTAAAGTAGAACACGCTAGCAATTAAATTTCCCGGTTAAAGGATGATACTGTAAAAATTATAATAATGCTAATAAGCGAAAGCTTTGAAACACGCCGTTTTCATTAGGTTTTCATTAGAAAGCTTCAGCGGGAGACATATCAGTCGAAAAATAGCGTTCGCCGAACTCAAATCACGTGTAGACTAAACTTAAGACAAAAGAACCGCTTGAGGTTAATAACCTAAGAGATCGTGAGCCTTCATCCTGAAAGAGCACGAAGAAAGTAGAAAACTGGTATTGAAGATTTCCGTGAGGTCATGTCATCTGGACGTGAAGCAGCTTCTGAGTCCAACCTTTGGAAGCTCATTGGAGTACCAGTTGGCGTTGCTATTCTCGGTCTTGTGGCTACGTTTATCGTTTGGATCGTTTCGGTTGCTGCGGATTCTGTTCTTCAGGTGCCAGGGACAAGGACTTTCTCTTCTGGCAAAAGTGGAGCGACTGCCGCCCTTAGCTCCTTTGTATTCAACGGTAAGCTAGACTTAACTTTTGCAGCGCTTATTTCCTTATACTATGAGAGAGATAACGCATTAAATGGCCGCAGTGGAGTATCTATTAATTAGTTGATTCAAATTATCCGACTCCTTTATTGGATCGGCAAGAAATTGGATCCGCCCACTGCGGCCTTACGACCCTCATTCGCTGAACATTACAGCCTCTTGCCACTTTCACTTGCCATTTAAAATGGCAAGTGAAGGTGTACGAATTTATACGCTTGGTATTTAGTGCCTTATATTATTGTAGGCTTTGTAATATGCTACGAATTATTATCATAAGCCTGATAGTAATAATTACTATATTACTTGATTAATAATTATATTAATTGTAATTAAATATTATATTTATTTATACACATAAACCCAATTTACGAATAATAAAATTTGTTGCTAAATGAATATGCTTACCATAATTAAGAAATCTGTTCTTTTAATCAATTTCAGCTATTGACTTTTTCGAGAATAACTTCAAGTACGGGAATGAGAGTGGATCTTAAACTGGAATGAATGGAACTGATGAATCGCCCGTTCATTGAATATAAATTAAAAGCAAATCTCTTCTGTTAATTGTTGGATGCTAGTTTCATAATTTATTTTAGCCGTTGTTGTGATTTACAGTTTTTCAGGGTACGGGTTCATCATATATGTTTGACATTGAACCCGAAAGGTCACGGTTAAGGAATCATGAGGTTCCAAGCATTAACAGCCGAATAGCCGTTTTCGTTTTTTTTTGCACGCAGGATGACAATGACAAAGCATCATCCTGAATTACACTACCGCGACACTTACGCTTCACTGCTCCAAACAATGATTTGCTCGAATAAATAATAAAAGTTTCTATAAAGGTTATTTTGTTAGTAATAAAATAATTAATTTTGTCAAGAAGTTTAAGTGTAATGTGAACAAACACTTAATTCGAATTGAATTTTAGTATCATTAGTTTTACTTATCGACCACCAGGGCGAGTTCATCTAAGCATGAAGTATTCAATTACTGAAAGGGTTACTTACCATGGGTTATTTTATAAAATTCTGAAACTTGGACCGTAAACAACATTAGGGTAGCCATGCTTTATTTAAAAAACAGTGGCGGATTTACATTGCCCGAAATTCAAAATTTGATTTTTGGGGGAAAATTTTGAAAATGATTATGGGCCTCAACCCGTGCTTCTTCTAGTTTTCCGGCTTTAGAATTTTACGACGTGATCGATCATGCTCCACGTAAAATATACAAGACAATAATTTGAGAGGAATAGCCGCAATCTGCCTTCCATTTTCTTTTCTTCGATGGTATCTCGTACACTTCTCATTCCAGCCTTAAATTGAAAGAAAAGTCACATGCTTTCTTTTGAGAATCAGATTTTGATGGGGAATTTGTAAGAATTTTTTAAATCGGATAGTTTTTGGGACACTTTAATGAAACGGAAGTGATGACTGCGGTAGGCCAAAGGTCTTCACAAAACCTAACCGGCTTACATCCGAATCCCCAAATTGTTGCTTTGAAAGCCAGAGGCTGGCTTTCATTCAAATTTTAAATTTTAGTTGTCAGTTTGGGGTGCTGTTTCATCCTACATGACGTGCTGCCGAAATTATATAACTTTTACACTAGGGTGCGTTCCTAGTTTGAATTTTAAATTAATTCAATTTAATTTAAAGTTCAATTTAATTTATGTGAGGCTTTGTCGGTTTCGGATGTACTAGAATGTAATCCGCTTTTAATTGCATTAATAAATTTTATATTTGTTAGGTAACCAAAATTCAAATTACAACTACAAACTAATGTTGTAAGAACTTTGATTAATATATGTTAGAATTTCAAATTTTTTTAATCAAATATTTATTCTGCCTAACTTGTGTCATTATTGTGACACGGTAATTGTAGCAATGCATTAAGGTAACGCTAACAATCCTACAAATGTTGAAATGAAGAAAGAATAAGAGCTTGGATAACTTTTGGATGAGTACAGAGAGCACTCAAGGAAGGAGAGACTTGACATAACAATGAATTATTTTGGATAATTACACAAAGTGCTCATGAGACTTACTCGACTGATCACAATTACAAACTTCAAAGAGAAATCGTACCTCAAGAAAGTTATAAGGAATTGTTCAAACTTTATCAAATTCATTTCGAATCCAATCCCTCAACTCACATAACATTAATTACGTCTCCCAATTTATCTCCTTTTAGCAACTCAAAATATCATCTTTAGCTTTGTAACTGGGCTTTCAATTTAAAGGTAAAATTATATCGATTTTTCATTTTCTACAGTCCCAGACACATCAGTCGTTTCAGGCTCATCAATCAAAGTGACCTAACTTATCATTCATAAAAGTAAAGTTTTTTATTAGTCTTTAAGGATTCATTCATAAACACAAAAGTTACAAGAAAAACACGAAAAAGTAATATGAAATGCCTGTAAAACTTCCCGTCTGTAAGAAAGTAGCCCACTTGTCAGTTTCCAGCAAAATTCTCATCTCGGACTTTCACGTGGAACTAGGTAGTTTTGACATGGATGACTCGGAAAATTGTCCGAAACCAGTTTGTTGTTCGAAGTGAAAGTCCGAGATAGGAGATTTTGTTGGAGAAAGAGAGGGGGCTAGAATTTTGTCCAGGCTACTTTTAACGTTTTCCCTGTAACTTTAGGGTTATGGTTGAATTCTCAAAAACTAAAAAAATGATGCTTCTCGTGACCTTTGCTAATGGGTAAGTGAGGTCACTACTGTATAGTTTGATTGGTTCTCCCGAAACCCCCAACAAGAACCATGGAATATGGTTGTCTTGTATCCCAGGCTATTACCAATTCGAACTTGTGCACATCCAGACATGCGCGTGTTTGCAGCGTTTGAGGGATTTTAACCGTTGAATTTTGAAGCAGAAGGATAATTTGAAGAGCTCGGAGCTTTGCAGATTCTAATCAATTTATGTAATGTGATCATGGCTGTTACAATAAATTTGCATTTCCGGTTACGCCGTTGACAACTTCTACATAGTTCGCACGTGCTGCATGATTTATGTAAATATTACCGGAAGGGAACAGGCAGAAGGTTTAATTACCTGCCAGTCGCGACTCGCTCTCACTTTCAAAGAGTCCATTACTTCTTACTTTGAAGGTACTTTAGCTAACTATTTGTACTTTTTTTTACAGTCTAAAGAAGTGGTGGGCTGAACGCCTTAAAGGATCACCCATAAATTTTCAAATATGTTGAAAACCAGTATTCCTGTCCTGCTACTGGTATTTCCACTGGCATTTACTGCAACATCTTCAAGTGGAGGAAAAACAGTTTTTTCCACAGTGTTCAAACGCACCGCGGAAAAAGAAAGTGACGGGGGTTTCCAACCATCTTCATCGGAATTTGCACGAATTTTGTCAGTAAGTTACAAAGGAGCGCCTGCAAATGAGTCCATTGCTTCGGAGGAAACCCACTCGACGTCTGTGCGAAAATTTGATAGCGGAAGCCTGGAACCCGGGAACTTAGAAATTATAGCGGAAGAGACCCCACCGTCCAGTGTCATTCACCTGCTGTCGACTAAGCGTCTTAAAGGCTCAAATGTTGCAGATGCAAGCGTCACCACTAAATTTGAAAATGAAAATAGTAATAGTGCTGCTGAACGAAGTACGAAAGGTTCAAGAGTCCATTACAGCGCATCCAATTCTCATCCTTTTGCGCAACATCACCACCCTGAAGAGGATCATGGTCACGTCTACTGCCCAGAAGCCATCAACGAAGTTTCAACTCCACATTACGACCATCCAAGAAACCATCACCATGAACACTCTCCACACCATCATCACGTCCAACAACAGAATCATTATCCGCAGTATTATCTGCATCACGTTCCGAAACATGTGGACGAGCATCATGAACACTTGACCACAGGGTAATAAAATCTCAATTAATTAAACGTTGTGCGCGTTAGCTTTCATTACGGTTTGACGCGACTAAATATTTCCCATATTTGTTTGAAAACATGAATTAATCATAATCTTATACATTCTGCAGTTTACATAAATACGAAGATTCCGGTCTCACAGATGCGGTGACGAAATCGTTGAAATTCTTTATTCCAACAGCACTGCTCCTCACCGGGGCGTCAGTTTTGTTCCCGAACAGAGTGAAAATACCCACCAACCCACAGTAACCTCTTCGGAGTTTAAGAATTTGCATTTTCTAATTTAGAAGTAGCTAAATTAGATTTTAATACTTTTCGTACAATTAATTATTATTATACTAATATTTCATATTATAATTTAATCATTAGGGACGACTTACGAAATCGACCCAAGCGCTCCGCGCCTCAATACTCATTCTCGGATGGTAGAGATACTCAGGCTGAACGTTTTGAAAAAATTCTTCCCGGAGGTTTACGGCGAGAACATCGTACGCAGTCTACAAGTAATGAAGGTGTTGACGTTTCACAACATCCAGAATCTGAAGTTTATGACGGAAGTTTCGGAAATCCAGTGACATCTTCCTCCTCAACTGTAAGAAAAATTACGCGCACCAGAGCAAGTCAGAGTTCCGAATTTCACGGACGAATGCGAAATAAAAATCGAGAAGAGAGCGATTCTTTGGAAACGGCTGAATCTCAATACGACGCGTTTAAGTATCAGAAAGACGCCGCAAATGTTGACGCATCCGTAGGTTTGGAAGATACTTCTTTAAAAAGTATAACTGCGGTGACTCCCACCCGCAGTTATCCACTCATCAAGACATCAGCAAGACCCGATGCTCACGACGGGCGGAAAGGCAGAAAGATTAGAGTACTTTTGAGAGCAAGAAAAAATGGCACCTCAGATATTTCATCTTCAGGAAACGAACCGCGTCCTTCCAGCGCAGAATCTAAACCTAAGGTTGATAACAGGCAGGGACACAAGACAAAATTATTCAGCGCACAACTGACCCAAACAATAGAAACTATAAACGCCGACGCGGACAACAGTAACTCCTCTCCAACTACCACAATCCCAACTTCCATTTCGACTTCCCCTGATGGAAAGATCCAACATCGGACGCCGACAGACTCTAAGAAATCCTTGAATGACTTTCGAACTCATTTGTCGCAGCGTGAACCAGAACTACTTCAGATTCTTAGTGAGAGCGTCCTGAGTAACCCTACCGTAATACCCAATATATTTTCTTCCAATATAGACTCAAATCTCCCGTTGAAGCACTATGACCTGTCACCGGATGGTCCCGTAGTGGGTCTTCTTTCATCTGTAGTTGAACACCAGCATCAAAGCGAAGTGTGTCAGAAGCGGGCTCTGTGTGAACTGGGTATTCGTGGAGTCAATCCGACTGCAACTCGATTTGAGACATTCATGTGGACGCTGGCTACGCTGTAAGTATGAATGAGCGGAATTGCACTGAAAATGCAACTAATAGGTGTTAATTTCAATTTAAAAAAAATAATTTACAGGGTTCCTGATGCGTTCACAACATTTTATGATCTGGAAGACACTTTTGCAGCAATACGGGACAAACAGTGTTCACGTTTTGCCTGCTCCAATCCAAATTTAGACATTCAGGAACTACCTACTCGAACAAATTGAAAAGTTAATCGTTTCATATTGTAAAATTACTCAAATACTTGTTGCACCAATTTTGTTAAGATTTTTAGTTTTTTAGTCCAGACTTTGGACTCCTCGTAGGTTAGAAATGTTTCCGGTCCATCCGACGTCCTGCTACAAAATGTCTTTAGTTAACAAATGACCGAACTTCAAGTTGATCGGGTAAACTTTCTCAACTGCGAAGCGTATTTCTTTCAAATTGAAAAGGTGGAACTAAACTGTTCTAAAACAGAATATACTATACGTGAATGAAGCTTACGGCCATTTGATTTTTATCGTAGTTCAAACGCACCGAGGATTTTTAGTACTTTTGAATACTGTGTAAACAATTGTCCCCTTATTTTATAGAGTATTAATTCCGTTGGTTGATGCAAATAAATCTGTAAATGATATTAAGACAATGAGTGATTAAGAATGCTGTAAAAGTGAGATTTGAGGGACTTCCTTCAAAATAAACTTCATCGCAGATGAAATGTCGAACGTACGTGCGGTTCCAAAAATAACAGCAAAAAGGTGTTGTTAACGGGAAACATTAGTTTCAAGCTGTTCGTCCAGCCCTGCGTTTATTAAGTTTAGAAGCAACCACGGGTTGTTTTAAAATTTTTAGATAGCCTAGCTGATGACACTCAGGGTTGAAGTTTAAAGGCAGCGCTTTCAATGAAAAAGAATAGTTGACATTTTTGGTATAATATTGTGGCTGAATGTAGATGAGCCTTTTAGGAAACATCAAGCTTCCCAATTAGAAGCGACATTGACGAGTCGACGTCTCTGGAAGTTAAGCGGTTATTTGGGGCAGTGTGGCCACCATTTTCAAAGATTCGCCTGGGATTTAACATTGGAAAGGTTGTTGGACTACTACTACAACCATTTCTTCCGATATTAATCCGGCGAGGTGACAGTGTGGCGTCAAACGAACACCCACTGCTACTAGTCATGTCTGTGGATAGTGACTTTAGTTTGGGCTTAACTGACTCCCTGAGATCTTCCAGTGATTTGGACCGTGTTAGGACAGGAACTGGGAGGGGGTAGGAGCAGTAATCCTCAGTCTTCCTCTTCAGTTCATCCTCAAACAAATACGAGGAAGGGTGGTAATGAATAGCTTCCGTTCGTATAATTCCTTTCCTCTCAGTTTCATAGAGTCGAGGAAGTGAATTCACAGAACGTAGAGATCGAAGGTAGTAATCACCATTGGTAATTTGACAACCGTTCAGTCTGGTGGACAGCGAGCCTCCCGAGGGCTCACAACTGGAGCGATGCCACAATGAGAATAATGGTTTTCGGTGATAATACGGATTTGTTCTGACTCTGTGTGGTCGAGCGTGAAGCAGTTTCGGGATGTGCCGCTCTGGCTCAAACGCACAACCAGAACCATAAGAAGCGTCCATATTTTCTTTAGTAACGGCCCGTACATCTAACCGATTACGATGTGGAGAAGAAACTCTGAAACCACAAAATAATGAAGCATATTAGTCAATCGCGTCTTTCTAAGCGGGGATTTTTAGTTATGTGGAAATTATTGTGTTGAATTCACGGATGGAAACAGTAAAATTGACAGGAACTGTCAGTTTGTTCTAACACAAAAAAGTCTTATATAAAATTCGCAAGTTAAACATTGGACGATTCTCAAACAGTCGAAATTCTGAGTGTAGCGTAATCAAATCGTACTTAAAACTTTCTAACAATGGAAAATAATCTTCAGCTTTAAAGTTCGCTATTTATAACCTCCACTGTCGAAATGTGTTCAAGCTGGGGGTGGATCGCACTCCTATGACCCTTTGTCCGTCGGCATCAAGTTCCATTTTGGGAGGTACCGTGACTTTAGTGTTGAGAGTATTCAGTTCATCTAATGCGTCATTTAAACTTCCGAAACTGAATGCATCCTTAGACGGGCTCCCCGAAAGGACGACTCTATTACATGTCATAATTCCTGCAAAGTATAGTCGTCTTAAAAATAAATATATTGTTTCAAATGTTGTCAGGCTTTTCAATAACGTCGGTAAATACCTGAGTTATGTTTGAAGTTACTCAGGAAGAGATTGAATTGACTTTAGGGACCCCCGTTTAGGAATGTTCAAAGTACTGTTGCGTTTCAATTTTTTTGCTCGACAGAGTTGCTCCCTGAAACGCATGCAGAAACCACAGTGAATTAACTCAAAGTCAACGATTCACGGCACTGGCACGGCATATCATATTTTGTATGGATATGAAAATGAGTTTCACTTCTAACGTGTAATCCTCATTGTGTAAGACCGAAGATGAAGAATACTGAATTATTCGTCAGGAACAGTTTGACGTTGTTGCGTGCCAGCTTGCCGAGATAAGCTGCTGAATACAAGGAGCGCAGTGACTTTAATTGGATAAATCAACTAAAAATTACTCACCTAGTTCATCTTTGACATTTATAGATTGACAGCCGTATTCAGTATTAGTTAATATCCATTCATTTTTGTTTCTCCCCCTCCAAATGTAATTAAGCGATGGAAAAGGAGTCTTGTTTAACCAGTAGCGTCTTTAACTCTGCGAAACTTCTCAACGTCCTCCTACTCCTGCTAGGTTCAAATCATCGACTGAAAGTGTTCAACAGAAGCAGCCGCCCATCATTTTTAGCTTTTCAATAATAAATTATTTTAATTCGTTTGAAGTTGTACTATAAAAATAACCAATAAACTCACCGTATTGTGTTGTAGAGTTGACGATATTGACGAAAACACTACTTAATTAAAACTGATTTTCGTTAGGAAACTCTTATTCGTTAGTTGGATGAATTGTACTCAAAATGACAATAGAATTGACTTCGTGTGGATCACCTAGAATTTAATAAATTCGGTACATGGCAGGCAGCTGCAGCGAATGTTGACGTTCCGTCTAACACACAAACAAAAGGGAAAAAACGGTCGTCACAAAAAAGGCAGTAGGGGAAGGTGAAAATGGAAGCAATTATGGGCAATTAGCAATTGCCGATCTTGATAAACGCATCTCCCACTTACGCAATATGCAAAATTAATTTTATAACAGGAATTTTGCTTTATTACAGCGATACTAGTGAATCGCTGAACTTCACTCGGCCAATCCTCGTTTCTGGAAGCGATTTTAGCCGTAACTGGTATTGTTGACCTTAAAATGTTGACTCGACCAATAGCTACCTACACACCCGACGAAACAGAAAGTAGAAAAAAGATAAGAAATCCTTATCATCTGTCTTCTATCATTGTTTGGAATTTAAAATCGCAAAAAGTAAACAATTGTTCAAAACAGAAAGCATTGATTCAACCGTTTTGTCAACATAGGCTTTGAACTTTGCTCAAGTGTCCAGTGTTTCTATCCAGTAATTATGGTTAAGTAATATTGAAATATTAAATAGTTCTCGGAGCCATTAGGTGGGTGGGTCTCTATCACTTGTCCTGGAGTTTTATTGTTTATCGCCACTATCATCTCCGTCGCATCTTTGGTCCATCCTCCGTCCCGCCGTGTGGGTAATCACTAATCAAGGACTTCCAAATCCAATTCCTGATTCAAGGTCAGGTTGCGAGAAGTTTGATGATTCCTTACTATGTGTAGTGTTGAATGCTAATTAGCTTTCAACTGAAAGGTCGTCAAGATTTTATAAGGTCGATTTCGGTGTTCATAATTCATATTTAGTCGTATGTGTCAATGAGTTATATTGCAGTTGAGGTGAACCAGTAAACGTGCATGTATTACTTGCAATAATTACAAACGTGGGAAATGGCAGGTGGTGGTGGTGGTGGCAGGAACAGCGTAGCTTACACTTTTTTTTTGTAACTTTGTTCATTCGTTTTATTTTGTGTACTTTAACAGGTTTGGTGAATACTGGTGTTGCGAATTACCTTTTTTAGCGTACAACTGCTTGACTTAACTGTCATTCTGTCAGTTCACTGCAACGTTAGAAGGAGAAACAAGAACTAAGGTAATGACAAGTCATATGACGTCTAGAGTTTCTTATGGTATGTAAGTAGTTCCTGTGAATTGAATAAGTATCTGCTAAGCTTCAATCTTTCGCAGGTGTTCGCGAGTTCCTTGTTTGGCTAATTGTTGGGAACGTTTCCTATTTCTAGGCACATCGTTGCGTTAATTGTACAGAAATAAAGATGCATAATATTCAGTCCACCGAAATACGCGAAGAATTTAAAACTCACTCCCGAGAAGGATCCAACTCCCAAATTGATCATGGACATCAAACACCTACTGATAATGATAGCGTTGGGAAGTCATTTGAAGAGGACGACGAAAGCATCCGAAGCGATGATTTGAGCCGTAGTGAAGCCCTATCAGAGGATTTTCAGACGCCAAGTGCTTCCCTGCAAAATCTTGCGAGTATCTCGCAAGATGAACTAGGAAATTCTGATGATACGAAAATTGAATCTGAGATTGATACGGAAGGAGCGAATTCCAGGATTCCCGAAGATGAAAACCAATTGACGGGTGATGCTGCGAAGGACAACAGAAAGCAGCCGTCTTCCCTTTCGTTAATGGACGTTCCAGAACACAAAGGTGACATTACCCCTTCAGCTCACCTTCAGTGTCAAACGGATATTCTGGTTGTGTCTCCTGTTGGGTCGGCAAGCTCAATGTCGCCAAGCAACGCTTGTAACATTTCTGATTTTACTCAGAGCACAGACTCTAACATTTCTAGGGAAAGCATTAGCTCTACCAGCACAAGCAGTGGCAACAACTGCAGCACAAATGCTAAAAATAAGGAACTTCTGATTCTACAACCTGGTACGTATAATTCAAAGCCTGGGAGGAAAAAGATGTGGTATCATGTCTTCACACCTTCTTATAAGACCAGAAGTACTGATTTCAAAAAGTATTTTAAGGAGATGTCTGCTGAGGAAAGACTAATTGTTGGTAAATTATGTTTTAAGTTTCTTTATAAAAGTTTTGTATAAATTTCTTTGAATTTCAAGTATTTGCAATACTAGTTATTATTTAATGATTCCAGTACTTCAATAGTACTCCAACTTGTTCTGTGTTTTTTTTGTTCTTACAGATTATTCTTGTGCTATCCAAAAGGAAATTCTTGTTCAGGGGCGAATGTACATTTCACAGAATTTCGTGTCTTTTTACGCAAACATTTTCGGGTAAGGTTCTCGTCAAATTGGAGGAAATGAGTATACGTATATACGCAGACGTCCAGTTGCTGTTTGACCTCCGACCCCAACTTTGCGAGATATCAGACAATTTTTAGTACAAGACATTTTCAAATTTCCTTCATGTACAGGGTGAACTTTGGTGGTTCGCCCGTACTTTTCTCGAAGACAAAGACAATTCGAGTCTACAGGACAAAATTTTTTGTCGTGTAGATGGTCGTTACCAGGATCCAAAATTAAGATTACAACGCTGCAGCGATCCGGTACTATTTGAAATCATAGCTGCAGCGATTTAGTGCTTATGAGAATCGCTGCAGCGATTTAGAGCTTAAGAGAATAGCTGCAACCATATAGCACTTAACAGCACCGCTGCGGCGATTTAGCGCTGAAAAGAATCGCCGCGGCGATTTAGCGCTTAAAAGGATCGCTACAACAATTTAGCGTTCCAGAGATTTGCTGCAGCGATTTAACTCTCAAGAGAATCGCTGTAGGGATTTAGCGCTTAAGAGACTCGCTGTAACGATTTAGCGCTTAAAAGAATCGCTGCGGCGATTTAGCACTTAAGAGAATC
>JABASL010000971.1:0-12844 GCA_019775825.1 Neanura muscorum | reverse complement strand
GCAAAAGTGACTTTCTCCAGCATAACTCCTGTATCCTTTCTCCGATCTAGTCCAAATTTTTAGGATAACGTTTTTCAGCCGAAACCTTCAATTTAATGCTAAAAAGTTAGTCAAAAGTCAATGGCAACCATAAATTTTAATGTCTCTTCAAAATTTTGAGGAGTGTATGTGCAGGCTGCTCAATTCTGACTTTGTAGTCACCTACTCTTACTTTTTTTTAAAAAATTGGTAAAAATTTTAAACACTCACTGTTTTTGGGACTTGGGAAGGACAATTTAGTTGAAAACTGAAAATATTTTCAGAAGATATCATCACAGGAAAAATATCCAATTATTTAAGCTCTATCGATTTCAAACTCAGTTGATTATTGTTATTTTTTATTTCAATTTTATTAAATTAATCCAAACCAACAGTCAATTTTAAGTATTCAACTGATCAATTAGTTATTAGACAGAATAATGATTAATCAGAAGTTTAGGGAATGAGCATATTTTAAATCAAGACTAGAATAAAATATTATTTCAAATTTGTTCCAAAAAAACCAAAAATAACTATTATGTAATAGCATAACATAATTTACACTTTCCCCCGTCTACTATTAATTAACAAATTGCTTCCTTCCCTCCTCCATGTTGGTAATTACAATTAAAACCTAAAATTCCCTTTCTAATCAAATTACATAAAATAAATTAAGTTTTTTTTTCATAACTCAAAACTCAAAAAACACAATGGAATTGAGGATGTTGACTGGGTTAGTTTCCAACTGTAATTGCAATTATTCCATTTATGTTCTTAATTATGAAATCGATAATTACTATTAATATTTACCCGCCAAAATAAGAATTACCTAGGTTCAAACACCTCAATTTCCATATACCACTCGTCTAAAAGTTGGAAAACGTTAAGCTGTCCACAAGGCAAATTTGGTTTCTACTTTCGAATTTGCACGAATTTATAGCTGAAAAAATGGTTACAGAAGGGGGATTTTGAAGCTTATTGCCTAATGCCCGGAAATAGTAGATAAATCAACCCGAAAAATTGAATTTGGCAACTTTAGATCAGCGTCGTCCCAAAAACTTCTTAGCTAGCGTTGAGTAAAAATTAATATTAGTAATTTTGTAGTCACATTTAAGTTATTATCTTAAGTAATTATTACACATGGGTTAACATTATTTTCCTACATTTAAGATTTACTAAAGGCAAAAATGTAAGCATTTATGCGCGGTGGTACGGGCATCCTATACTGAAGTATTTCCTATAAGGTTTCACATGATTTCGGAATAAAACATTTTTAAAAAAAATGTTTTCAAAGGAATTAGTGAAATTGCAATTTAATTACATTCGCATAATTCAAAGTTAGAAAAAACCTAAAATTGAAAATACTGATTCCAGTTTGTGATTATTTTATCTTTGGGAATAGAAAATGACTTAACTGTTGGTTGGTGTCATTTTGGAATGCTTACGTCTTAATGTTGAAAATGAAAGCACGGTTTCCTCTACTAAATAGACTTGTTTGGACTATTTTTTTTTTGAAAGAAATGACTCAACAATTGAGAAATAAATTACGCACGTTATTTATGTGAGCTAAATTTGCTCATCTATTTAACATTTGGAATTTTTCGTAGTTTAGAAATTGAAATAATTCGAATTGTATGGACGTCACGAGGGTTCTCCATTAATTGAGTGGATGGATACAATTGACAGTTAACTTTTGTTTTTACAAGTATCAAATACAAACAAAAGTTAAAGTTATATTTCCCTTTTCTCCCTCCACACAAGTAAGCTTCCATGTTTATACTGGCTTGAATTTACACATTAAATGTTTAATTATTATTATTATTATTATTTAGGTATCAACATGGAATATATAGAAGTTATTTTTGGTTGGAAAGAAATGTTGAAGAATTTCTGTCAATGACTTTCTTATTTTAAAAGAATAATTATTTCTTGGTGCTTATTAGCCATCATCTCCTAAAGACGAAAGGACGGCGGAAATGTTAACTTAGTTCTCGTGTCTTTTACAGGCGACTCAGGGAAATATATTATTCCCTATCGTCCTAAATTGAATAACAACGCTGCATTACTACTTAACTAAATTGAATCAAATTATTCATTTGATTCTGAATATTAGGAATATAGCATCAATGATTAGTTTTTGGCAACAATTACAGTTTTATAAATTAGGATTAGTATTCTTGTTATAAGTAGGCAACAGAGTCATTAGGTGGATTTAAGCGTCGTGTCCTTTAGTATTCTCTTTCCATTATTATTTTCAAAAAATTTTGATTTTTAATAACGGTTTTGGAATTCGTGATGCCAGCGATTGAAATCTATGTGAAATACAACAATGGAACCCGTTGACAATCCAGTGAGCAGGAACCTGATCAAATGACAAAATTACGAATCAGAAATTAACTTTACGCATCTTTAGGCAGGGCAGGTCCGATAAAATTTCGATAATTTATAGCTGAATGCTCCTTCATACCTGTGATCATGTGACAGAGCAATTGATCTTACAGCACTGTCACAAGCCGGAAAGGCATAAAGAAGAGCAAGTGAAAACGTTCTCCAAACTTCCACAATGCCTTTCTCTCCTCCAGTAATCAAATACTCTCCATCGCGACTTAGTAGCATACACTGAAACCGAGAAATATACACGCATATTTATGGAAATAACGTAATTATATATTTATATATATAATATTTATATATATAATATAAATGTAATAATGTAAACAATTATTAATTAAAAACGAATTTCTGCATTGATTTAGGGAACCCACCTGGATGATATCGTGATGGGTGTGGTGACGTAGTCGGCGACCATTCATTGTGAATGCGGCAATATTTCCTTTCTCATATCCCACAACTACGATGCCTTCCCTCGACATTGTCACATTTTCGGGCCCATAGAATCCAGGCGGGGGTTCAAGCGTGCGCAGGAGATCCCCAAATGTTGTGTGAACGAGCACTGGTCCGTCTGGAAATCAACGCAAACTCTGTTCAGCCCACCATTTTTTTTTAACTTAAGAGGATTCCAATTCTTATTATAATGCAGTAATGAAAGTTGGGCGAATTTTAACGCGACTTTGTTCGAAAAATATTGTAAAATCATCCTAGCAAATGCGATAATGATGAAATCGAAATAATATTTTGTTGGATTAGGTACGTCAAAGTGCGGTGAATTGATTTCACATTATGAAACGCCTGATGTTATAGATGGCGTCCAACAATTAAAACTTACTTTCTGAAGAGCTAACCACTAGTCCAAGTTCAGCAGAGATGACTAGAGCAGTAACTGGACTATCGTGTCCAGTCAATGTTGCTCGAGGAGTTGGATGGTCTCCATCTCCTACAATGGCTTGACCTGTAACAAAATAATTTCAATTTTAATTGTGATAATCCGAATTACAATATCATAATGGTAAAATTGACATAAATGTTACAATTCCAGAAATAATGTTGAAAACCTACATCGAGCGTTCCAATGCCACAGCAGAACGGTACAATCCGCTGAGCCTGAGGCAATGTAACAGTCTGACGTGATGTTACACTCTGAACGGCCGAGGCAAGTGATGACTCCAAAGTGCCCGAATACGATTTGAACTATTTTAGCTGTAAGAATTTATAACAAAATCATGATTACGCACAATTTTGTACATAAAATAGGTACTTGATTGCCATATTTGTATATCCATCAAACCTGTTTCGGTTGAAAATACACGGAAACTATGATCCCAGAAACCACAGGCAATTAGGAATTTGGAGTCAACCGTTGTTACAAAACAATTTGCTCTCATCTTCACTTTTTGGCTAAAATTGTCTCCCAGATGCCGTTTGGGCATGTGATTATTTATTTGAGCTAGGACAGGATCCATCATGAATGGTAAATTTGCTGCTATACTGGTCGCTGACTCAGCAAAACTTGGAGAATGAACCGAAGCTGTAACAAAACAAACGTTAACAATCGACAGAAATCGCTTCAGTTTCATGCTGCCATATTTATATGACCGTATTTTTTTTATAATTTCGTGTAGCTTCGTACCCGAATAATTCGTATTCCATTTATTTACAGCAAAGTTCTGACAAGCCGTTACTGTCACCACCGAGGGTTGAGGTAACTGAGGATAAGTATTTGCCGAAATATGGCAAATTGGTGAATTGGAAAGAAACTTCATGACCATGCACACATCATCCGGTACCGCGGAAAACATCATTGGCGTCTAAGAATGTCATACACAGAATCAAAATCAGATTTCGTCGGCATAAACTTAAACAACATAAATTGCAATTTGAAATTTTTTTTTTAAATTTACAAGATGCATTGGCGAGCTTCTGGGAGGATGTGGCTCCATTAGTAATTGGGAAGGTGTTTGTCCAAAACTTCGAATCTGGTTCTCGATGGCCTGGAATTATTTTTTGAATTAATCACTATATTTTTTAATACTTTTCCAACTTTATTAAGAATTAAAATTACCTCCAGCATGACATGGTCATTGACCGCGTCCAAGTCCACGCTTCCTTCATATGTCAAATAGTAAAATACGTTGATTGCACGAACAGCTTCTGGTCCTAATAAAGGACGAAAAAAAAAATTAGAACTCGGCTCGTCTAGTTCCTCACAAATAATGTCCAATTTTAGCTTCCAGGGAAAATCCAGACAGGAAATCAAGAACACGAGGGAAAAGGTCGCGCTAATTGAGACATAAAGTGTGAGCTGGGAGCTCCAGGTCCACTCCTGCGTTGTGTCAGAGCAGTCATGCTCAAATTCCGTTACCCACAGACGACATAGTCATAAGCCAAAACGAAAACATTTAGAGAATCAATGGCACATGTGAGAAGCCGAAACTTTAGAAGATAAACAAGCGCTAAAGGAACCAGCCCCAAAGTTAACTGGAAAACACTCCTCCTCCTTATTCTAGGCAATTTGAAAAAGCTATAATTTCTGTCATGTCCTCATCTGTCAAGAAAATAATTTACAGAGCTTGACACATCTTTTTTTTTTTTTTTTTCTTTCTAAAATTCCTTATTACTCATCTCCATCTTTAGTTCTTCTGTGTGGTCGCTCCAAAATTTAAATATTCCTACAAAAGAATTTGTCTTTTCGTTCTTGAAAACATTATCTGAAAAGTTGTACAAACTCCATTGTTATTTCTAACTTATTTCTACTTGGCTGCTTGTGAACTAGCTGAATATTTTTGCCAACTTGAGCAACTAAAAAGTAATAAAACTTGGTTAAGAATTATAATCAACCTAATAAATCAAACCAAACTGTGGAGCTTCGTACATAACGAGTTCAATTTTACAGAGAGCACTCCTCTAAAAAAATCTCGTAACAAAATCTTCCCTGAACAATTTCCAAGCTCAAAAAACGCCTTTTGCAATAATTCTACCTTAGGCAAGTAACATTGAACACGTCGTCTGAAAAGCTGTTCACCACAATTTTAGTTTAGTATATTGTTATTTTTCTTGACTTTTTTAGACACTACTGGTAGGTGAAGGAGGAGTCTTCATAAGTCAAAGCAAGGTAATCAATTAAGGTTCTTTTGGAATCACGTCGAGATGTTGAAAAGTAAAAGGTAACTGGGTGGTCATGTCTCGTCACTTGCCAACAAAAAGGCATCAACAAAACCCATAACTTCACAGGACACAAACTCCGCTCCTTAGCCATTCTCAAGCCACCATTACAAAAAATGGCAGTCACTTTTTTTTTTTGAAAATGTCTTAACTAACTACTTCAAGTCAATTTCTTAAAATTCTTTAGTAATTCAGTGCTTCGAAGTAGAAATTCTGTCACGAGAGACTTTTAAAAACCTTTTTAACCAATTTACTGGGCGTTCTCTTCACAATGATTTATTAGCTCCATTTTTAATAATTTAAGAAACCTAGCTTAACCTTTTGGACATTGGACAATAGGTTAGGAGGGTTAAGTTGGTTAAATGTAAAGTTAAGTATCTACCGTGGGGTCGACTGCTAACTTTAATTTTTAAATTTTCACCCCTTCCCCCTATGGGAAGGAGAGAGGAGGTGGAGGTGGAAATATTTTAAAGTTAAAGTTAGCAGTTGACCACACGGTAGGACACGGCAGTTAAGACGCTGTTAGAGTCTCAAAACTCCTCGAATTACATTCGAAACGCCATAATTGGGGTTATTGTCCTCAAAGCGTGGTCTTACGCAATGAGACAGGCATCATTTAATCACCAATTACGGTCTCTGCTTCCCTAAAATGGGAACTCATTTTAGGAACAAGACTTCATAGGTTTGTTTCCAACAAAACGGAAGGAAGTGTCGGAATTCATTATGTCAAGTGCCTCTGGATTCCCAGAAGATTCCCTGAGGAAGATGAGCAGAAAGATCTCGTCATCTCCCGTGAGACACTTTTGTCCTTTTATTTATGAGCCAAGTCTGGAGAAAAGAGATCTTATGCCTGAGAAATTGGAAGACGCATCTCTTCCCTGTTCCTTCTGCCAAGTCAAAACAAGGGCAGTAACATAAAAATTAGACACCCCTTAAGTGTCTCTCACTTTCTAGTGTGTGGAGTGTAGTGAAAGGGAGCAGATGATGAAATGAAAATTATTAGGTGGAAGTAGCACTCAAGTCAGAAGCACTTAACTCATTACTCAGGCTACGCTTCTTTGCTCTTTTTTTCCCTTTTTTACTAATGGATTGTCTAAGGAAGAAGGATAAGGAAAATTTAGAAAAGGAAGTTTACGTTTTTTCAGTTTTGAAAAGCATATAAAGTTAACTCAAAACATACCTTTCTGTTTGTAGCCAAAAATAAGGTCTATCCATTGGTGAAGTTGACAGGACACAATTTCAGATTCCAGGGCCTGTAAACGAAACTACATTTTGAATGGATTCTAAAAACTCAAATGGGTGCAGAGAATGTATTTTGAAAAAAGAGAAACAAAACGTTTTGAATTTCACCGGAAGTTGTCCCTTACCATGCGATGAATTCGAACAAATTCTTCTGAAGTTGTGGCCCAGGGTGGTAATTGAACATGGTTCACTTCTCCCATATCTTCTTGCGTGCCCAAAACGTATTGGTGGGTATTTGTAAACATTTCCGGAAGGTAGAATAATTCTGGGATCAGTTCCTAATCACAATGAACCAGAAATTAGAAAATAGTGAACGATTTCCTAACATCCAGTGCATATGCTCAACGTCGTTTGCGCATTCTTCATTTTTCAGTTCCCTTCCAAACGAAGTCTTAAAATAGTTTCCTTTTTGAATCCAGGAATCCCTAATTTTTTTTTACCTTTACATCCGACGTATCCCTCTGACAGTTTTTCCATGCCATTGCAATGGACGAAAATAGTCGATTTGGATGATCAAACTTTCCGCTCTGAAGTGCTAGGAACATTGTCGTAAAAGGTTCCTGCAATTTAAAAAAAAAATAAGTAAAACGGGTTTATTTTATGGAGTTTTATTAAAAAATAAAACGCCATTATATTTATGGAATTAATTTTAAATATGATGAAATGTAGCTTAAAGATTTGAGACATTTGGAAGTATATTACCAGTCGGAGGAGCCAGTTCAGCGTAAAGGCGGCCGTGGAGTAATGAGATCCATAATGGAAGGGAGGGATGCCCTCATGTTCCCAGCTGTTGTATCGCTCTTCAAAATAGGCCCGTCGACTCGGATTTAGCGCTCCAACAGGCTGACAAAAAGACAACAGATTCTGAGTAAACTACTTTTCAAAAGAACGAGCAGGTTCGCTTCCACAAAAAGCGATACCTTTGGGATCTCAGGACAACCCAAAGGAAATCAACGCAAGATTGCTTAGAACTGATCTTCGCAAGAGTACATTTTTTTAAAAAACTCATTTTCAGATCAAAACTTTCTCCAAATTTTGTTTGGAGACCCAGGACATACCTTCGAAAGGTCCTCTGTAATTACTAGATAATCCTAAATCCAACTCTTTTGACTCGTAGTTGGTTAGGATCCATGGGAAGACTGGATATTGATTCAAATCATTGTAGGTTCGACCTAAATTAACAGAATTATCGAGTTTTTAGAAAATTGAAAATTTGTTTGTAAAAAGTTTTTGAAACTATTTTTTTGAAAAATTTCAAAATCGTACCTGCAATTGTTGTTTAGGAACATCAAATACTCAAAGTTCGAAATTTCCCTCCTCTGCCACTTCTGCGTCATGTTGGAAGCCCTCATTAGCTGTCTCGGTGACATCATGGATGCTCTCCTATTTTCCAAACAAAGTTTTTAATTAACTACTTTCCCTCCGATTTTTCTCCCCAAATTCAAGGGTCCTCCCCACCAAACCCAATTCTCTTCTATTGAAACAATTTCAGAAAATTTCAGAAAAATTGGATCCTAATGCTCTACCAAAAAGATTTTTTTTTATGTCCATCAAGCTTAAGGATTAGATTTTCAAATCCCCAAACGTCTGAGTACTGCCCTTACCTAACATATCCCACCAAAAAACAAGACGGCAAGAGCTAATTAGTAAGTTCATTGAAATTGATTAAACTAAAAGTACTGCGGCAAGGGGAAGTACAAGATACGAATTTGTAGTGTTAGGCGCATGGCGCAAAGCGCGGGAAGTTTTGAATGGACAGGGTCATAAGTTGTATAGCTCATTCCGATGACGCAAGGGACTCATTCTAATTTGTCTTCCTTTGACAGACCCCCACTTAGGGTAAATTCACAGCCCTTCTGACAGTACCCCACCCTCAAAATATTGACAACACACAAGACCCCACTTGACATCATTCATTAATTCTCCATCCACGAATTTCATACTTTCTTAGCCGATTTTCTTTTGTGCGAAGCGCTTCCTACCCTGGTATTGTCTACTCAAAATAATTATTCTCCCACAATTATTGTGACTTAATGGAACGGGGTTTTTATCTCCTGGATTCATCTCCCTTGGAGACAAACTGAAGTACCCTGGAGAGTTTCCAAGGATTTTGGCTAAGGGAAACCATGGAGTGTGATTGTGTGTCCCTATTACTTATTCCACGACTCGAATGTCAATGCATGTCAGTCTCAATTTAATCCACTCCATCTCATGGCTTATAAAAAAACGAAGTCTCCTCAAGATGGTTCCCTTTGACATTACTGCTAGATGACTACACAATTGACATACTGGTGAAACCGTAGTCGCCACTGACGACAAGTCCTTCAATAATGCCAAGTTTGAAGAAAACTCACCTGGTTTGTGGAATTCCATATTTGATACCCACGCCCACTCGAGGCAGAGCTTTAATGACTTTCTTCACAGTTGCTTGGTCAGGAAAGGCAAACATCACGGAGGCTAAATTTAAAAAAAGAAACGAAAATTTATGTAAATGACATTTCATCTTTCATCCAGAAATCTAACACCTTTTGATAGACTCCTTGCACGGATTTGGAATTAATTAAATTTAAAGCACGATCATTATTTGGCCAGGAAGAAGCTTAGGCCTTTACAACTGGGATAAAGTGATAAACACAATCAATAAAAGTGCATCGATTATGAAAAATTAATTAATTTTTTATTTTTTTTATTTTTTTATTTTGATTAATTAAACAGGAAACCCTTTCCAACAAACTGAATTAAAATAAATTAATTTAAAATACTAGAAACTAGAAAATATATAAACCGCAAATTCGAGCCTTAATCATCTCATCAGGGATGTTCATTCGAATTTTCACGGAGGCTAAATTTAAAAAAAGAAACGAAAATTTATGTAAATGACATTTCATCTTTCATCCAGAAATCTAACACCTTTCGATAGACTCCTTGCACGGATTTGGAATTAATTAAATTCAAAGCACGATCATTATTTGGCCAGGAAGAAGCTTAGGCCTTCACAACTGGGATAAAGTGATAAACACAATCAATAAAAGTGCATCGATTATGAAAAATTAATTGAAAAATTAATTTCAACAGGAAACCCTTTCCAACAAACCGAATTAAAATAAATTAATTTAAAATACTAGAAACTAGAAAATATATAAACCACAAATTCGAGCCTTAATCATCTCATCAGGGATGTTCATTCGAATTTCGAATTTCTTTTTCCTAAGTTCGAAACCCTGAGATTTTCATCAGGTGTTTGAGTTTTCATCAGGTGTTTGAGTTACCAAAAATATATTTTTTTATAAATGGATTCTAAACATGAATTTGTAGGGTTTCAGTGTAATGTTGATTGTAAATCCCAAAATAAAAGAGGGACTTTGAAGGAAATGGCAGGAGGGTTATTTCATAAGTGACTGATGACAAATGTAGGAGCATCAATTCACAACTATAAGTGGACTATTATTCACTTCACATAATCCCCCCTCTGCCTCTAGTTACTCAGGCTNTTCACAACTATAAGTGGACTATTATTCACTTCACATAATCCCCCCTCTGCCTCTAGTTACTCAGGCTCAAGGGTCACGTTTATCCAAACAAAAGAAAAACAGGGTCTAATTAGGCCAAAGGACGAATAAATGAACCTAAAATCTATAACAGGTTCTAATTAAAAAAAGCCTTGGCTCGGGCTAAAACTGAAACCTGAAGTTTATTTAATTGTTGGATTATATTATTGAAATTTTGAATGAAAATCCACGTGTAAATAATCAAAACCATTCAGCAATTATTTTCTCCAATTACATTTGCAGCCGCGGCAGACAGCATTAAGGAGCAGATCTAGTTGTACCGCCTTTGATTCGCGTTGCTAAGTATAAAAAAAAGAGATCTGAGATGTTTCTTAAAGGCGCATGACCTCTTTGCGGCTGCCTTTGATCCCTCTCCAGTAGACTCTTTACCTCCACCATGTGCAGATCACACAATACAATGGACGACACAATGAATAGGAACACACATTTTATTTTAAAAAAAATATTAGCGGGTTTCTTTAAAAAAGAAGGAATAAAAGAACAAAACGTAATAGAAGAAATGAACAAAAGACCAACAAGAGGCGGTTCATTTGAGGCTACTGGAGAGCCTCTTCAAGGCACAAAAGGTTTCAATTTCAAGGGTTATTCCTAATTAGTTGAGAGCTCACCTCCATTCATAGGCATACTCAAAGAGTAGCTACTCATCTACTCTCTACTCACTCGCTGATTTCAATACTCACTACTCTCTACTCACTCCAAAATCCTCTACTCACTATTCACCTACTCTCTACTCACCCTCAAAATCTTCCACTCGCGAATATACTCACTCTTTGAGTAGATTTTTAATGGAAATATTCAACGAGTATCTACTCTTCTACTCTCTACTCACCCCAAAATCCTCTACTCACGACTCGTCGACTCTCTACTCACTCCAAAATCCTCTACTCACTACTCACCTACTCTCTACTCACCCCCCAAATTCCTCTACTCGCGAGTATACTCACTCTTTGAGTAGATACTCAGTGAGTATGCCCATGACTGCTCACCTCAACCAAACCTTGGAAATAAAAAGAGCTTTAAGATTCTGTATGTGCTTGCGTGTGTAAAGTAGGAAAAGTGGTGACCATTTCGTTAAGCCGTTTCGTTACGCCGTTTCGTTAAGCTGTTTCGCATAGGATTTTTTTTTAGTAAAACGATGAAAGCAATTTATTAGTAATTTTTGTTCCCTTTGAACAAATTAATTCAAATAAAAAATAAAATCCAGCAATTAATTTACCTACGTCCGCAACCAAACCAATACTGACCACTGGAACTATATAAATGAAAACAAGGAAAATAAAATAAAAACCAAGCCGGAAGACGCAGCGTTACTTATTTTATGAGTTTCACGCGTTATTTTATTTTCAGCTCCCTCAAGGGAATCAATCCTAAAAGCTAAAGATGAATCTTGCCTCATTTTTAGCCAAAAAACTTTCTCTTCTCTATTATAGCGTCACTATTCAAATTTCTCTTGAGTTTACTGCATTATTTTTCTGCAACGCAGCTCTAATTTCTTCCAGCAATCGCTGGAAGGAATTTCGCTATAATTTATATAAAATATTTTTTGCACTGTTTCATATAATTTTTTTTTACTTACTTCGACTCGCCAAGAAGATTTCAATGGCGACATTTTGGAGCAAGTAATGCCGCGAGAAGATGGCTCGAATCTCACTAAAGTACCATTTACCATGCAAGTGATCACAATATTTCAGAACCTGGAAAAAAAACGAGGAACAGTTTAGAATTTTTTCATTTAATTTCAATTTTCAAATTTTAATAAAAAACACAGGGAACATGGAAAATCATTACTGTTTCATATAATTTTTTTTACTTACTTCGACTCGCCAAGAAGATTTCAATGGCGACATTTTGGAGCAGGTAATGCCGCGAGAAGATGGCTCGAATCTCACTAAAGTACCATTTACCATGCAAGTGATCACAATATTTCAGAACCTGGAAAAAAAAACGAGGAACAGTTTAGAATTTTTTCATTTAATTTCAATTTTCAAATTTTAATAAAAAACACAGGGAACATGGAAAATCATGTCTACTTCCAAGAAACGTTTTTCGTATTTTTCCCATTCATTTCCTGACCTCTGCGATTACGCAGGTTTTTTTTTAAAGAAAAAGTCCTCAGCATAAAGATCTAACACGACTCTCTTAAAATTCCTTTTAACATCATAAAATAATTGACAAGACATTTTCTTGTATACTTCCAAGCCTTACTGGTTCCTATTCATTTAAATCACTTGGATTTAAGGTACATAACTCCACGGAGGGATTGAAGAAACAAAACCGGTCATTAAGCATCTTCTACAGCCCAGGAACAGACCTTATTCCAAACAAGTTACAACAAGCTTTGTCCATAAATTATGGTCCATTAAAAGACAATAAGCTCATTCATTCTTAATAAAAGAGAAAAAGACCCATGAAAATGTAGAAACTTGAGTCACTTTCTCTTAATTCAACAGAAACAG
>JABASL010000969.1:0-12846 GCA_019775825.1 Neanura muscorum | reverse complement strand
ATTGTCTTTTAGCAAATATTGAAACAAAAAGCCTCAAAACGGAAATCATTTCACGGAACGTCTACTTACGGAACGAGCTTGACCTTTACGTCTACGTTTTACACTGCTACACAGTCCCAGGAGTCCGTTCTCGTCACAAGAACGTTAATATATTTGTCATTCGTCAAAACACGGAAGGAGAGTACTCGAATATGGAGCACGAGGTATGGAAACGCTGCGTTTTTTAAAAAAAATCTCTTAAATTTTAAAAAAAATTCAAACGTTTTGATACGTACTTTTGCTGGATTTCAGGTAATTCCAGGAGTTGTAGATTCTCTGAAGCTCATCACTCGTGGAAATTGTGAACGAATTGCTCGTTATGCCTTTGACTTTGCTAAACAAACTGGACGGAAGAAAATTACAACAATTCATAAGGCAAATATCATGTGAGTTTGATTCGAAATATTTTTTGAATTTAAATCTTTGAAAATTTAAATTTTTGAAAATTCAAAATATTTTAAATTTTTTTAAAAATTTCGAATATCTCTGACGCCCCAAATAGGAAGCTCTCTGATGGACTTTTCCTGGAAGTTAGCCGTGAAATTGCAAAAGAGTATCCAGACATCCAGCATGATGACATGATCATTGACAACTGCTGCATGCAACTGGTATCGAACCCCCACCAGTTCGATGTCATGCTCATGCCTAATCTCTATGGAAGCATTGTGACCAATGTCCTGTGTGGTCTTGTTGGAGGTCCAGGGCTACTTTCTGGATGTAATTATGGAGATACGGTAATTAATTTTAAGTGAAAAGAAATTTTTTAAAATTTGAAATTTAAAAAAAAATCGAATATCTCTGACGCCCCTATTTATAATTAGGAATCTATCTGATGGACTTTTCCTGGAAGTGAGCCGTGAAATTGCGAAAGAGTCAGACATCGAGCATGATGACATAATCATTGACAACTGCTGCATGCAACTGGTATCGAACCCCCACCAGTTCCATGTCATGCTTATGCCCAATCTCTATGGAAGCATTGTGTCCAATGTCCTGTGCGGTCTTGTTGGAGGTCCAGGGCTACTTTCTGGATGTAATTATGGAGATACGGTAATTAATTTTAAGCACGAACTGTGTGAATTCTGCTTTGCTAATTAAAAATTCTGTTTACAGTGTGCTGTGTTTGAGCCAGGGTAAGGGAAAATTAAGCTGGAGATTAATTTAAAATTAGGTTAATTAAATGTTGAATTTTTGTTGCTAGAGCACGGAATTCTGGTTCTGGAATCGCTGAAAAGAATATGGCCAATCCAATTTCAATGTTGAATTGTGGTGTGGATTTGCTCCGTTACCTGGGATTGAACAGTCATTCCAAACTTATTCAAGCAGCGATTCACCAAACACTTACAGTGGAGAAAGTTCATACAAAAGGTTTCAAATAATTTTAAAACGTTTTCATAACGTCGAGTAAAAGTCCTTTATTAAGGGGTTTGATTTTTATTTTTTTTTAGATCTGGGTGATCCTCGATGCATTTGACTTTGCTGACCAAATTGGACGGAAGAAAATCACAAAAATTCATGAGGCAGTGTGCTGTCTTTGAGTCTGGGTAAGGCAAAATTAAACTCAAGAAATTTTGAGTGTCCCATTTCAAATTATTGATCACAGTAAGACTGAATTATTGTAAAACGAACGTTTCTGGACTTAAACTTTAATTCGGCCTTCCACCTGATCTATCGGGTCAAATTCAAGAACCTTGGTAATAAAAATTTCTCTTCATGTTATATTTTTTAGTAATTATTTTCTTATTCTTGATTGCTAACCTAACCTGTAATCCTGCTTAAACATTAAATCAAATCCGGTAATTTGAGTGAAGCTAAATTAATTCCATCTCCCTTGTATTCGCTAATTAGTTTGAGAAGCCCAAGTTTCTTGGAGCCGTCGGAATTTTCAAGTTCATAGATTGAGCAAAGATTTAAAATAACGTTTTCTTGAAGGCTCTGTGGCATGTTTTGCTTAACCGTTGTCTCCATTAGGGCTAAACTTTCTTTGACGTTTCCCAAATATAGGTGACACACTGCCAGGTTGTTTGTAATCTGTAGATTAAAAACGGTTTTAAATGTTTCAGGATTAACCCGTAACCCTACCTCGTATTTCTACATGGTGGGTGCATGGGTTATTCTCGGGTTATTGCTAATTGGGAAGGATAACTTACCATGAAATTCTCAGGCTGTAGCATCAGTGCCTGCTTGAGAAATTCGACTGCATCACCATACTGATTTTGAGATATGGCTAACACTGCAGAATCGACGAGGGAATCCACTTGGTCTAAATCCGAATCTGATCGAATCTCGGCCGCTGTATGGAAATACGTTTCAGCCGTTACGATGTCTCCGTGCTGGAGAAAGAGTCTCCCAAGGGCTGACTTAAGTTGCGGTAAGTGCGCACTATCCTTTTCACACAATTGACTTAAGAAATTGAAAGCGTTGTGATAGTCCTTGGCAAAGAGGGAAGAATTCGACAAGGAATAGAGCACGCGCACTTCTCGTTTCTTCCAAATCTTAATGGATTTCTGCACGTCGACGCCCTTTGAAATCGCAGGAATACTTCCGTCTTCTGATAATCCTTTCTCCAAGTTTGCTAACATCTGGAAAAGTTCCATGGATAAAATTAATTGGGTATAATATAATTAACATTCACGTATACAATTAATTGGCATTAACATTTGGTATAGGCGCATGGTATTCCTTAATTTACCTGTTGTACTCGAAAAAGGATATCGTAGAGTTTGTTAATAGTATCATTGAATTTGCGCATGTACTGAGGAATTTCTGCTGCAAGGACACGGAAGTGAAACGGTACCATGGAACCGCTTCGACACCGGTCAGAAGATCCTAGGCTATCGGGATAATATTCGTAATACATGTCAGGCTTTTCAAAAGATTTGAAAGCTTCTACTTCGGATTCTGCCGTCGAAAATTCTCGAATCCGGACTAGGAGAGAAATCCGTAAGAACCATATCTAGAAATCGACAAAATTGGCAGGATTCAAACAACAATAAGCATCGAAGGAGAGTAAAAACGTCATTTTAAGCGGATTTTTTTTTTTTACATTTGACATTAACTTAGACAATCCAAACAAGCCATTTCTAGGACGGGATGGATACTGGTACACAAATTATTTTTCACTTTTATTGTATCCAGTCTCTCGTAGCACGGGCGTATTTGGGTTTTAGTATAAACGTTTCTCACCTGTAAGGAATGTGGCGTATGTTTGCTATAATGTCCAACTTTTCCTGGTCCTTGACCATAAAGTACAAGAAGGCGCTTTGTCAGATTAATCGCTGCACGGTAACATCCTAACTAAAAGTAAATTGTTATAATAATAGTTGGTGGGTTATTATTTTCTGATAAAATGGGTTAATGTGCTCGATAGCTTCGTAACCTTTACACTAAACACGTACCTTAATGAGCTCTCTAAGGCCATTGTCATCTTGCGACACGCTATCTGCTGTAAATGTTTTCCGTCTCATTGCTTCTGGAGAACCGAATATTCTCCTTACGTTTACGCCAACCTTGTCAGCCTAGAAATAATTTGACTCCAGTTAAAATTTATTCAGAATTTAGTGAGGCTAAGTCATGAATAGTACCAAATCATCGGCTAGAATAATTCCAGGCATGGTCATATCCTCCTTATCTGGAACATGTGTTCCAGCGGCCACTTCAGAAGAAATTGAAACAAGTACTTTCTTAGTCTCTTCTGAGGGAATCCATGCCTGATAACTTGAATCCTCTAAAGTATATTCCTTCCAGCTGAACGTATCTTCAATATCCCCAGATTTTCCTGCAATCATTCCAACTGTGGGAAACTCGGGCTGATTTGTATAATTCAGCGAAAGTGATGAGAGAGATTCTATATTTAATTCTGCTGGTGGTACATGCGCTGGGACATGGGCTGGAACTGTTTCCACGGTGCTCGTCTCCGGGAAAATATTTTCTAGCATCTGAGGCTGCAGTGTCAACTCCGGCTGAGCCTGCTTCGAGCCTTCATTATTGTCAAGCTCCAGGCGTTCCAGCTTTTGGAAAATTTCTGTATTTTCTAATACACCGAGCGAAGGAGTCGGTGGTGGCTGGACAACTGCTGGATGCGGTGGTGATGGCTGCATGTCATCACTACTGTCATACACGCAGATTGCCACATGGGCTGTTACGGCGGATTTTGGTTGTTCTGAATCTCCTTGGGATGATAACGGAAACTCGTCATAAATCGGAGATTTAACTGGATTTGATATCGTTCCAGAAGGATCTCCTGACTGTAAGTCGTCAGCTAACATTGAGACCATAGAGTTTGTCTTGGACATGGCCACTGTAGGAGTCGCAATCATGTAAGGGTCCACAGGGGGCGGAGTAAACAAGGTCGGTGTTGTGGGACTTGGAGGATCCTTCTTGGGTATCGTAAATACAATACTATCAAACGTTGATTTACTAGCTGAATTACCACTGGAAGTCGACGAGAAGACGGTAGAAACTTTCGGCTCTCCGTCGTCACTCGATGAGCTGGAATCCATTGTCAAATCTCAGCTTTAATCGTTCAGCTGCATGCAAAGTAAACCAGCAATTAAAACAAATTTAATCAAGCCGCACTTTCAAATTATCAACTCTTATCGTTCTACAATCTAAATCAGCGCAGCAGCTAAACGATAAAATCCCGAATCCGAAGCTCCGGCCCCCACGTAAAGTAAAAACCGATTTAAGTAAAGTAGCCCAATTTACCTGAAGTGAGGAGATGGACCGTCCGACTTGGACGGCCAGCGTTGACCCTTCTGACCTTTCACCACACCGGTAACGGACTTGATGCCTTCGTTGCGCTTTTACAGATGGAGCCGGGAGCTGATGAACAACGCTGCTGACATGACCCAGGCTGGGTCATCCAACTAATTAAAATGATCTGAAATCCGGATAATTCGCAAAATCAACAAAAACAAAGCAATTTTACTTTCCCAGAGTCCAGAATCAGCTGATTTACGGAAAGTGGGGTGTTTTTGTGTCATTCCTCCTCGGCACCCTCGGCTCGGCTCCCCGTCGTCATATCCAAAATTTCTCAAGATTCATCAAATGAACGTTTGCAAAAATTAACTTGCACCTGAGCCTCTCTGTGAAGGAATTTCTGCAACGTAGTGGACTATTGCGTAGTTGTCCTTCCTGGGTGTCCTGGGTATAATAACGATTTACTGATTAACGCTATACTCAAAATTTAATGTGACATTGAGTATTTCGGTCAAAACAACTCGTAAACATTGCATAGCTACACACCTAAAGTAGATAACACGGACACGGACGCGGAGGTGGTGGTGGTGGAACAAGACAAGCAAGCGGAAAATTAGGTAACCACAGACAGAATTAGTGTGTCTTCTGGGTAAGAACGTATTCTACTAATCATTAATTCAGGTCAATTAATTGTACATGTCAAGGTTAAACCAACGTTTGTGCAAACAAGGAACAGGTTGAGAAACTAACATAATCTTTATCGTTTTCAGACAAGATAAACGTGCAAACAAACCAGGAAGCATATGGTCAAGGATTTAGCAGGATTTTGCTAAAATAGTGTTCAACAGTATCATCCAATCGCTCAAACAAGATCTTCAAGATGTCGGATAAAGAAACAGAAGACAGTAACCATGTACAGAATCCACATCCACCAGCGGGTGAGTTACGCATGCGCGTCTACTGTCTTTACAGTGACGATTAGGTTTAAGTGACCCTTAGTTAGTTAAGTTTTAGGCTAAGAGTCTTAGCCTAAGACTCGAAGCCAGTTGATAACGCTAAATTTGGTTCATAGTGAAAGCTGGAGGCATGAGGATCGTTCAGGATAAGAGCCGTTTGAAGAAGAATTCAACGAGCGAAGAGACAGTGCCACAAGTTGATGGAGTCCCACATGTTCAGAACAGGTATTTTACGTTCGATGGATATGAAGCGCTTTTCTGCTGAAGCTGATTAATAGCTGGTTAATGGCTGATAATAGCTGAGTATAGGATAAATACTTGACCTAGCGTTATGTTTTGTTCCGTAGCCCTCCGAAAGCAGCTGCATATCTCAAGGACGACAACGTGGAATTCTCTCCTAAGGCTGTTCAAGCGTTCCATGATAAACCAGAACCGTCACGCAATTCTCACGCTAGCACCAAGCCACACGTCTTGCATCAGCCACGCAAATAGGCAACTCTTCCATCATCTTTACCTTCCTGGATTTTGGTCAAAGGTTCTTCAATACTGCAAATATAAATCAACCACCTCAAGTCAAGTATAGTTTTCCCCGGAAGTTAACCATTTAATCTTTACCTAATCCATCTTTGACAATTGAAACGTGTACCTTCGTGGATTCCTTGGTGGCTTTAAAAAATATATAATTGTAAAGATGAGCTTTATTTTCCAACACTCTGAGGTGTTAAAAATATTAACGTTTATTAGGCTTGGCTGATTACATTTCTACGAATGGTATGTATTTTCTTAAACTTCTAATTTTCTCTTCAAAATTCTTCAATTTAGTAAGTATGAATGGATTTCTGTTTGTTAGTTAATTGTATTGTTAACTAAAGTTTATAATATTGGCAGAGAGTTAAGGGCAAGGAATCCAAGGTCGGGTTATTCCGTGAGGTTACTGTACTGAGTTTTGACGGTGTTGAATAAACGAATTATATCCTTAAGTACCTCGGTGGGGTCACAATCTTCTGGAACTGATTTCAGAACATTTTCAGAATCGGCTGGAACGAGTTTCAGAACATTTACAGAATCGGCTGAAACGAGTTTCAGAACATTTACAGAATCGGCTGGAACGAGTTTCAGAACATTTTCAGAATCGGCTGGAACGGGTTTCAGAACATTTTCACAATCTTCTGAAACGAATTTTACATTTCCTAAATCTTCCAGGACGGATTCCAGTCGATCACCGTTTGTGGAAACCTGATTTTCTTTTAACAGTTTCTCAATTTTAGAAATTATGGTCTTCAACGTCTGGCGTTCGGCAGTAGACATGAAGATTTGAGTGATAGCAAATCTAAATACGTTTAAATAACCATGGTTAATAATTAGTTAAATAACCGTGGAATTAATCAATTGGATACATATTCATTACTCCGTGTTCCTTACCTTTGACTTCCAGCGATAATCTCCAGGACTCGAAGGCAAAGTTTCGCTGTAACAAGATCATGAAGCTGGATTTCCAAAACTTGGAAAATATTTGGAAGAATATCAATAGGCACTTCAAATGAAAATATCCTCGTAAGCGGACAGTCATCATCATTTACTAATCGCTGGAGGTAGGTACACTTTTCAGCGTCATTCTCCAATTCTTTCCATACTCGAATGAATTCATGTATTCCGGCTGGAACTTCCAGCGTCTTCCTTACGACCCCGCTTACTTGGACTGAAACAGCTTGGTCACACTCCCCATTTCCGCCGTTCAGTGCCAAACTGTTCCAGACCACTTTGTTGTTGATCCCTGCTCCAGGACCAATCTTGTCCTTGTCTTTCTTGTCCAGTGGACGAAGGTGTGCAGCGAGAACAATTTGACTAAAAGGTAAATTCATAAAGACAATTATTTCCACACCCGGAAACAATTACTTTGAGAAGGCTGGAACTGGGCTGGAAGATTGATTAACGTTTTCAACAGTTTCCGTGCAGTTCAATCGTGGACTGTGACCCCCGTCACAGTTTGCACGAATTAATGAATTGAGTGAAATCAGCCAATTAAAAGTGATTGATTCATTTAGACCTTTTGAGCTGTAAAACGCTAATTGTAACTGATTCCAATTAATCAATCGCTGTTAATAGGTTAGAAAAAAATCGAAGACCGAACTGATTTAAAATCGCTTCGATTACTACAAAATGAAAGGCCAATCTCTAAGCAGCCAAAATATTATACCCCTACCGGCCGAGCCGGCTCGAGCATCGGCTACCATACTGGCCGAGCCGGCTCGAGCCTCGGATACCATACCGGCTCGAGCTCAGCCGGCCGAGCCTCGGGCATCAGCAGGGCTGGCGTCCCAATTTATGAGAATCCTTAAGACTCTTGATTGTTAATTAAGTTAATTAATTGTTAATTGTTGTCTGGATTCGGAAAACAGCGTTCCTACTGGAGCGTCATCTGGCAGCCTTAGCCGCCAGCCAAAAAAAAACTGAATTCCGCTGCCTCAGTTGACTGTGGCGGTGACTGTTGAGTTTTTAACAAAATCCAATAATTTCAACAGCTATTTTTCAATTTTAATCTAAAGTTTACAAATTTAAAAATTCACGATAACGAATCGTAAATAATCGTGTCGTCTCCTAAAATTTTCAAAACAAACGTTCCACTAAACGTTCAAAAACGATTTACGGATTGATAACCATTCACTGAAGGATTCCGTCGTTTCAGTTTCATCATTGTGGGGTAAGGAATTCCTTTATAGGAAGATCACACTTCGCCAGAATTTAATTGCAAAAAACGTTAATTACGCCGTGATTTAATGATTTTATTACCGGAAATCTTCGTAAGTTGCTACTGTATTTACAGCTCGTATCTTCGCTTCATTTTGTATCCAATATCTCTTCTCCGAATCCAGTTCCCGGTGTAGCTCAGCTTCCAATTTCCCATGGTCAATTTTATATTCCTTGGTCTTCGACGTCTTTGGTCCATTGTTAGCGGAAGTCACACTTCCGGTATTTGAATCCATTGTTGGAAGCAAGAGCGAAGATCCCAGCTGTATGATGTAGAAATCCTTTACCTGATTCTCTGTGCTCTTACGAACTGGGACATATTCTTCTGGATTTATTGATCAAACTGTTAATCGCTGTGTAAACTGTAATCGGCTGTCGTCGTTGTGGAAACTTAGTCATGATTTTTTAAATTTCAGATTACTAACTAACTGTGCAACTGAGGGCTGGTGATGAAGCTACACTGAATTGAACTACAATTAAAATAGCCACTATTTTTACTGGAAAACAAGATCGAGTTATATTTAACTCTAACCAACGTGATTGTGACTCTTGAATTAATCGAATCAGATATGTCTTCCGAGGTGGAGGTGAATGTCAAAACAGCATCTCCAACAGCGGTGAGTTGTATTTACGCTTAACATCTTCCTGTGGACATTGCTTTCAGGCTCTGGCAACAAAAACCTGTTCTGTACCAAATTCTGTTCTCAGGAAGGAGAATTGGTACACGATTCTGAGGAATATGAAAGCGCTGAAGAGATCGAAGTTGAGGAAGAAGAATACGAAGAGGAGGAAATAGAAGAGGAAGTTGATGACGAAGAAGACGACGATCAACAGAAGGATGAAGATGGTAAAGAAAAGCCATTGGATGATGATGAGGACAGGAAGAATCCACAATTTATTCCGAAGAAAGGATATTTTTATGAACATGATGATCGAATGACAGGAGAACCTGGGTAAAGTTAAAGTTTAAACGTTATTTCCCACGGAAGGGACCACTTCAGTATTTATGTAACCTTATAGGGAGGAAGACGAAGATGCGCCACCAAATGATGAACGGCCCAGGAAGGATAGTAGTACAGTGACACCTAAACCTAAAGTTGTAGCTGATCGGTGGTGTCATGACATGTTTGACGAAAATGAGCAAGCGCCAAAGTCACCTGGTGAATTAGAGGAACGATACGGTTATGATATAAGATCGGATGACATGGCACCCCGAGCTCGTCGAAAACGCGCTTACGGGTATGTGTATCTCAACCTCACCATTCCTGAACGTTAGTTACCTTAAATAAGAACTGTCTAAATGAACCAAGCGATATCAAGTTGTTGTTTTTTTTGTTCAGACGCGGTCCCAGTAAATATACTCGAAATTGGGAAGAAGAAGAAGCGTATCACCGTCCTCGTGGTGGATTTCGTGGACGACGAGCTGGTCCGCGTGGCCCTGGCCGTGATTCTCGTCAACCAGCTCGCCGAGGTTCCAAAGGATATGACGAAGATTTTCCTCAATTACCAGAAGATTCTAAGAACATATTGACGCCAAGACCGCTACCACACCCAAAAGTGAAGTACGAGATCGACAGCGTACGAATAATCCTCGAACTCCACGTGGGGACGATAGAGAAGAAAATGATGGAAATGAAGATCGTGATCGGAGCTATGGGAGGGGTCAGGGTCGTGGAGCACGAGGGAGAGGCGGACGGCGTAATGAGTTTGCCAATCGAAATCGTTATCCTGATCGCCGTGGTAGTGGGCCAATGACTGAGGCAAATAATACTTCAAATAATCGTGTCAAGTCACGTGAAGAACGTGATTGGGAACAGAAAGTTGATAAAATAAGGGAGCAGGAAAAAATTCAGAAACAATCGAATGGAACGCGTGGTAACTTTTCTCCGGCTGAAAAAGAGACCCCTTCGAAAAATTCAAACGCTCGACCTCAACAGCAACCCGCGACAAAGAAGTCCACCCTGCCGTTTACAAATACTGAATACACTGGAAGTGCCAGCTTAACGGCTAATCGGAATCAGGAGATGAGATCAGCTAATTATGAATCTGGCAGTGGTAATGAGCGGGATAATATCAGCATCAAAGTAATAAACGCCGGACCGGAGCAAGGAAACCGTGAGGTTCGAATTTCAGAAAAAGAACGCTGGGCTGCTGGAAGTAAGTTTACCTAATAAACCCTATTGTGTACAAATATTGTACACAATCGGGTACAATATTTCTACCCGATTGTACAAATATTGTACAATCGGGTGCATGTTTGAACGTTTGTTCAAACATGTTTGAACAAGTCGGCTAGATTTTATGAAGCGCAAACTTATTCACGAATCTCTTGTAGCACAAGGTTCCGGACAACGAGCTGACCGGTCACAGTCACAACCGTCTTCACGATCCCAGCAGAATCAGCCGCAGCAGCAACAACAACCGCTGGAGACTGCCAAGCCAAAACGGTTTTCTACACAGCGACAGAAACAGGACGCACCACTCAATACAGCACCCGTATCTGCATCGCCCCCTCCCAGGGGAGTTGGAGCTGCAAGTTCACCACAGCCACTTGGTGTCCAAATGGCAGCAACTGGTCCACCGCCAGTTATTTCTGGCTATCCAGCGCCTCACTCACAAGGTTACTACGAACAAGGTACGCGCAATTTAACAATGACTCCGAATGGTCAAGGTCAGAGGTCAATTTTAAATTAAACTTTGGGTGTTTTCTGGTTTAGTTCTAATTTTAAATGATTATTTTCAGTCCCTGTTCAAATGCCAACAAATTACGACACACAGGGTTATGAGGGTTCCGGAGCAAGTCCTATTACAGTTCCAATTTCTGCCCACGGTCAATCTGTGTCTCCATCCCTTTGGACAACGCAACATTCAGCTTACTCAACATCACCCTATCCGTCACCACCAACTGGACCACCTTCAGTCCAGCCTCCATACGACCCATCTGCTTACATTTCAGCTCCACAACCACAAATTTTTGCTCCTCCACCTCATCCTCATCCACAATTTATTTCAGATCCTACAATTATAAATTATGTTCCGCCTGGACCGCCACAGACTTATGGGGCTCCGTTTCATGCCCAAGGATTTCAAGGATATCAACCAGTTGTATGATTTAAATTCAATTCATCAATTTAAAAATGTTTTCGGTGTTGAACGCTGTTGAAACGTTTTCAAATGATGATCAATTATCCCCAATTTAAAGGCTTTTAGGTAGTAAAGGTAGCGAAATTTAATTTAAATTTATGAATCTAGAACCCTGGTCCAGAACTCTATCATGGCGGAGTGACATACTACAGCCCACAAACGCAGATGCAGAGGCCACACATGATGGTTCCAACAAAACGGCCGAAATCAGTTCTTCAATTGGTTGAACCAGCAAAACGTGACATGCGCCAAGGACCTCGACCTCACTTACCAACGCAAGAAGAAGCGCTGATTATGTCTGACATGTACCTCCATCAGTACAGGGAAGAATCTCTTCCTCATGTTGTAGACTACATGAATACAAGTACTACAAGCTCAGAATTTACAAGTAGCAAGTCAAGCACAGAACAACAGCTTGCCCAAAAATTTGAAGAATCTGTGAGATTGCAACCCAAAATTGAGAGGTAGGGGGTCCGCTAACGGAAATTCATAATTATAATTGTATAATTAATATAATTTATATTACGTTTTATATTACATAAAAATGCAATTAGTAATTATATTTTTCTTTCTTATTCCAGGCTAAAGAAAAGTCCATCCCCAGCCCCACTTGACCTCTCAGAATCGCCAAGTTGGGCTGATCAAATGGCAGATTTGACTCCACTCAGTTCTCCACAAACTTCAGAACAAAGTTCACGAAAAAATTCGGATTTTCAAGGAGCGTCTTTGGAAAAATTAGTAGGAGGTGAGGGAAATCATGTGGTAAAATCGGAGTAGTTGGCAAGCACATTTGTGGCGCATGACACCTGACATAGCATCTTGGGTCGTGGGTCATGGGTCATACGGTAGCGTTGTTGTTACAATTCTATTGTCACTTTTGACAATTTTAATGGTAGTTTGACTATAATTAGGTTTTTGGAAAATACCAAATACCTAATGTAATTTTTTTGTCTTTGACAATGATCCTAAGTATGATGTACAGTAGGATCCGCTTAAAATTTGTTTGACTTTTGGAATCATGTTAAATTGTGACGGAATGTTTGAAAATTCAACTTTATAATGACGGTTATAAATAGACGAGGTGTTACAAAATATTCAAAAAATAATTAATACAGAATAATAATATTTAAAAAATTATTAACCTTAAAAATTTAAATATTTAAAATATGTGTTCGTGAATGTTTTGTTTTTCAACGTTCATCTTCTTGACTTTAGTAAAAATAAAAAGAATACTCTTAAAAGTCAATCCGGTTAGCAG
>JABASL010000968.1:0-12849 GCA_019775825.1 Neanura muscorum | reverse complement strand
AAAAAAAAAAAAAGTAGTTTCGCAGTAAGAATTTCCAGAAGTACAGCAGAAGGTCGCGCGATCAACCACAATCTGTCTGCTAAGTGCATTGGTATTGTCTAATAACTAAAATACAACTAATATTTAACTTATTGTGACAAGTATGAAATCAAATGGTTAATTAAGTAGTTTTTCGGTAATTAAGTTAGAAATAAATCACAATTTGATCTATACGACAAGATATTCTTTGAATCCTTTAAGGGCTTTCAGCTGCTTTTTCATATGCTTCACAAGATCCGATGGCTGAACGAGAATTGAAATTTCTTTTCCAACGGCATTGAGTCTATCCTTTACTTCACTCTCTCGAGCGACTAGACTCAGTGGACGATTATTAATTTCAGTAAGAACCCAATTACAGGTGGATTGACCATCAGCAGCAGTTGCTTTTGGAGAAAGTCCGGCTAATGCTGCCAGGCTATTTGGAACAACCTCACTAATCTCTGAACAGTTTCCAACGGCAACGAGTCCTAAGGGCTCCCCTTCCACCTTCCGTTTTAACACAAATACCCTTCCATGAGGTAACCGCCGAATAATGAACTCCACCTGAAGCAACAAACTTTTATATTAGCCCCATTCGGTGGAAAAAATGAATTATTTGGAATTTCTCCACAAGTGGAGCAAGTCTAACCTGATGACTGGTTGCCGTTTTCACAGCTTTCCGAGCCTCTTCGCTGCATTGAATTTTTTGACCTCCCAGACTTATAACTTGATCACCAACGTGAAATGCGTAATACAGTACAGGATGTTCTTGCTGCTTCCAACCCGCAATCCTGTTAACCGGAAATTATAAATTGCGGATGAATTATTCGCGAAATTTTAATTCTAACCTTACCAAACGGCTCCTAAGTAATCAACAAAAGCTATTGTATCCACACAATCTTTCTTCCGAAGGGAAATTCGTACGCCAGATGCATGATTAATTTCTAAGTTCAGGCGCATGACTTGACTTTCTTTTAACGGTACATGAGTAGCCGTTGCTTCTACTTTGGTATTCGCTGATGCGCCATCATTTACTGTAGACTGCTCCGGTTTTGGTGCTCTGCCTTGGATCCCATTCCGTTGAACGAGATAATCTCCTCTTCCAACAATCCCTTCCAAGGGACGAGCCTATAGCAGAAAAAATGATTACTTAAGGTCAGTTTAGGCGAAATAAAAAAATTAGAAATGAATTAGGAAAAACTGGTGGTGTACCTGGGCCACCATTCCACGAACTGAACCTGGATTAACGGTATTTTGGACCAGAGAGTCTGCTCCAGTGTTCCTTGTAAATTGAATACCATCGACTTCGATTCCTTCTACGGTGACTTGGCTGCTTAGTAGACGGCATTCCACGGAGGCGTGTGGTATGCGCCTGGAGTAAAAAAAAATTCTTAGTGATTTGAACCTGGATTAACGGTATTTTGGACCAGAGAGTCTGCTCCAGTGTTCCTTGTAAATTGAATACCATCGACTTCGATTCCTTCTACGGTGACTTGGTTGCTTAGTAGACGGCATTCCACGGAGGCGTGTGGTATGCGCCTGGAGTAAAAAAAAATTCTTAGTGATAATATTTAGGTAAGTTTGCTCAATTTTTCTGACTGCTTCTAACCTTTCAGTTTTCTTAGCCCTAGGATTTCGTTGAGGAATTGAAGGAGGAGCACGAATTCCGTTGCTAATACTTGTAGGATTTTTGTGTATTTGTGATCTCTGTTGTAGTAAAGATATGTTCGTATAAGCAATCCGAATTTGCAGTCCCTGTTGCGTGAGACTCCAGACACAGAGCAGTATCATCCGGAGCTGGAGAACATGGTTGGGTAGCTGTGAAAAAACTTGATGAGGAAGTCGCAGCAGCAGCTGCAGAATTCGACGAAAGCGCTGAGAGAACAGTGTCGCAACTCAAACCGAGGTCGCTGATGCATTTCCTAGAACTAGAACGAGACTTCGAACGACGTGAACATTTCTGGCTGGGTGGAGCATTTGAAGAACATTCCGCGGTAGACAGTAGTGTATTTTGATTTGAACTGAGTGACGGCGAACATCCTGAAGCATCACTCGGATTCTCAAATCCAATATGAACCAGTGTGGCATTATTGTTGGTACCGACGACATGTCGGAGGTGTTCTGGAGTCAGTACATGGAGCGCTGAAAGATGCGTTATTATTTTGGCTATGGTTAAAGATTCCGGACGTATGCGATAGGCTAGTGTCAATTCTTAAAATACTTCCTCCCCCGCTGCCATCCCCACTGTGTTCAACCCTAAAATTGAAGACGATTGCCATCAAACTCCAAAGAAAATAAATTACAAGCTTATCAATTTTTAATCATCATTTTTAAAACCTGGGAAATGAGTTTCCAGACGGATGAATATAAACTGAGGTTGATGGAGTGAACATTTCTAGAAGATGACCATCGTTCACAGAAATCGTTGTCGGAGGCGGATTGACACCTACAAGGGAAAATTGATTCGATTACAAAGATCAATTATATCAATCATAACTTGCTAAAACGGAACCACAAACAACACTTTTTAAATAAAATTCAAGCTATATAATACCTGTTGGGAACTCCGTTGACATAAAACCGTTAGGAGTTGGAGGAAGTGGTGAATTTGGGTCTCGAGTTGAGATTGTCCCGAGTCCGGAAACGAGGGGACATCTTCGAACTTCTGGTAACTTGCTGTATAAATTATCCTTAGGACTGAGTATATTCATCTCTCTCAATTTTCCTTGCAATGACTCAACCCATTCCAGCATTTGATCCCTAAGATTTATGACCTTAGTTGGATTTGAGTTAGTTGAAATAAATAAATGTACTCGTCACATACCAATCGGCAGCCGCGAGACAAATGACTTGCGATGACAATGTAACAGCAAATTGAAATTCGTTGTCTTGTCCCACTATTGATGGCGAAACATGAAGACAAGTTGTTAAGCTAACCCGTGCAGTAGGTTTATGGATTTGAGCCATTTTTGGTTCCGAGTAAAATTCTAAGTAAGCTTCAACGTCATCATGGACACAGAAAACTGTCCACCATTTTTCGGCTCGTTTCACAAGTGGTACTCCCTTCTTGTCATATGTAGTATGAAGTCTTTTCAGCCAAGCATTCTTGTGAATTTCTCTAACTCTTTCATGACGCACAAGAACATTGGCTGGAGAAATGCTGGGACTAAGGGAAGTCGTATTTCCGTTCGCCAATGTTACACTGGCGGTTGTGCTAGTTGCTACAGGTCGTGGAATTGTTACAGCCGGCCTTCTAGGAATTTCTAGAAATAAAGTAGAAAAGACAAATCAAGTAACAACTTTTGCTTCAAACTTTGATTCATTTGTTTCACTATACTCACGAACTACTCACGAACAAATAAGAAAAAGTGAACTGAAATATACCTGGTGGAATCGTTGACAATTGATGAGGCCTCCCAGGATCATGATTTCCTGACGTGGAGCTCATTCTCACCAGCATGTAGCAGCAGAAGGGCTGTCAGGCATCATCGATTCAACATTTTCGATTAACGTTCGTTCTGAATAAGTATTCACCAATAATTGAGAGAGAATATGGCGCGGTGTATACCAGAAATACCTGTAAACAAGTTCAAATGTCAAAAAATAAGGATGATTACCTTGACCTTTAGATAAAAGCCGCAAAACAATACTCACCTGTCTAGCTTCTCACAACAAATTAAACGTAATTAACATTATGATTAAAATTTAAGATTTAACCAAAATGAAAACTCGATCCCGTGTCCCGTCCTCCGTCTTCCGCTGAATTTCTATCAAAAAGAGAATCTTGTCCAGCAGATCGACTCAAAATAATACAATTAAAAATTACAAAAGAAATTTGAGATTTTTCACAAGAATTTTAATTTATAGAATTCGAATTTCCCGGGGAAAAAAATTCGAACCACTTTCACCATTTTTTCAAACTTATTTTCCCAAATCCAACCAATTAATTTAGAGGAACGAATTTAATTAGTAATTAACTTTAAATGAGCTGTCTAACACTTGTCTCCATTATTAACCTTGTTATCCTTGGCCTATGAATTCTGACCTCAGGAAGTGAGGTCATAAAATTCAAAATATATGAATTGAAAAAGCCGGTGTCCTAAATCCTTCATATCTCCTCACGCCTTCACGAACATTTTGGTAAAAAATGACATTTTCTGTTACTTGGAGCCTATTGAGAAGGAATCAGAATTTAATTGTCATTTAAAAAAGTTAAGTTAATTAAAATTTAATTTATGCCAAGGATAACTCAGGTTTAATTCGTATAGGAATTTGAATTTGATACCGTTACCCAGCCATGAATATTCCTGTAGCTGGGCGCCTGTGTACGTGAGGAAATTCTGAGTAGACTGAATCTGAAGATTAGTGAATTACCTCACACCACACCCTATCACTTTACTAGTACAGACACCGAGCCTCGGCACTCGTTGCGGAAGAGAGGTCACTGAGGTCAAAAGCGTGGACAACTAGTTAGGGTGATCACTAGTCAGTCAGCAGTCTCGTTTCCTGCGCCAGGCAACATCAAGTCATCAAACCATCAACTAGTTAAATAGCTTCCCGGCAAGCAACGGAGTCAAAGGTGAGATCCATTTTTCTTATGTCTCCCTTCGTTATCCTAACAATTCCGGGTACCGGGTGTCAATTGTCATCCGGCTCCTGCAGCGTGCAGCCGTTAGCTTTTTTTTTACGTATTAATTAGAAATTGTAACAACTTAGAAATCTAGTACACCCATTATCAATCAGAGCAGACTGTCAAAGGTATGGAGGGACCGTGGGACTGTGGTAAAGCTGGCGGCGGCCGCAGCGCTAGATCAAACGTGGAACCGTGGTAAAGTTGGTGGCCGCCGCGGTGGTAGATCAACCGTGGAACCGTGGTAAAGCTGGTGGTGGCCGCGGTGGTATATCAACCGTAATCAATCCTATATATTTTTTTTTGTAGTACACACGCGACGACACCGTTCAGGAAAGTGGGTATTCAACGTTTATTTGGATTTATTGCTCAGTTATCCTTTTTTCGATCGTTTACAATGGCTGGAAAGTATGAAATCGTGATGGTACGCCATGGGGAGAGTGAATGGAATGAAAAGAATCTTTTCTGTGGTTGGTTCGATGCCAAGCTCAGTGCCAAAGGTAAGGCCTAGATCATTTTATGACAAAACCATAGAATTCTAGCTTTAATTGATTACATGACGGTTATCTCCATGTTATATCTAATTATATATATATAATTTATATAATCTATGCTGTTGTGCAGGTGAACAGGAGGCGATTGCCGGTGGGAAAGCCCTGAAGGACGCTGGTTACAAATTTGACGTGGCCCACACATCAGTCTTGGGTCGAGCACACAGGACACTAGAATTAGTCCTTAAGGAAATTGGACAAGAGGATTTACCTGTTGAAAAGACATGGCGCCTGAATGAGCGTCATTATGGAGGACTAACTGGGTTGAACAAGGCTGAAACTGCCGCCAAATATGGCGACGCTCAAGTTCAGATTTGGAGACGAAGTTATGACGTTCCACCACCACCAATGGAAGAGTCGAGTGAATACTTCAAGATTATTGTTGAGGATCCAAGGTACAAGGACGGTCCTTCCCGTGATGAGTTTCCCATGTTCGAATCACTTAAATTGACAATCCAACGTACACTGCCTTATTGGGAGGATGTCATCGTACCGCAACTGAAGAGTGGCAAACGTATTCTAATTGCAGCTCATGGCAACAGCCTTCGTGGAATTGTAAAGCATTTGGATCAAATGAGTGAAGATGCAATTATGCAGCTTAATTTACCTACTGGAATCCCCTTCGTATATCAACTTGACGAGGACTTAAAACCTGTAGTTTCAATGAAGTTTTTGGGAGATGAGGAAGTCGTCAAGAAAGCTATGGAGGCTGTTGCAAATCAAGGGAAAGCCAAATAATTTTCAAGGATACCAAGGTACCCCATGACTCAATTTCAAATTCTCACCTTTCACCTGCCTTTTTTCAAAGTTGTACTCGTAAAGGCTCACGCAATGTGTCACCTTTACTGCCTTCCTTTTTTTTAAATCCTACCTATACTGTTTGTTGTCGGTTTAAATCCAAATTATTTCCCTTGTCATAAAATATTCGATTACCTACTTTCTTCGAACTTTTAGCTTTTCCCTTGAACGAAGCTTGGCAACGAAAATTGACCCTTTCGCTGACATTTCCCTATTTCCCTTGTCCCTATCCTGTGAATAGACAATCAATTTCCATTTTCTTTCAGGCATCATCCTGAGCTTCATCCAATTCGTAGTAAGAATGTGAAGAAATTTGAAATTGAGTCATAATTATTTGTACACGAAGCTGTCATTAGTTTTAATGCTACTGCAATTATTAGTCCAGAACTCATTTTAGAATTAAAAAAAAAATGCGGGCAAGAGTGGTAGCGATCTAGATTGAATCAAATTAAAATTTAGACTTTAATTAATGTAAATTGTGTTTAGGTAGGATAATTATACAATTGGTAAAAAGGGAACTTGAGAAATTATGCACTGACGCTGGTGCTAATTCTAAAAATGTGTAGTAACGCCGCCAGACTTATTGGCTGGTTAACCTCTTTGTAATATTCTCATACCTTGGTAAAAATGGTTAAATCAATTTGATAATCATGGAACTGAATAATCATGTGTATAGTTTAGGAACAAAGTAGGAGTATTAGTCAAAACAAGTTTGCAAATTAATTGCAAATTAATTTGCAAATCTAAATTATCAAAGAAATTAGATTTAGGGCTTTCTGGCTTTAACTTCTCAGAGTTCCTTCATGTGTATTAGTTGTGAATAAAATTGAAATAAATCCTTCAAAATCATTCGACTTTCCTTGCAATATTAATGGGGTATGTTCAGTGCTTAGTTAGGTTAGGAACCTAAACCTAAGCAAAGGTTTAGGTTAGGTGAGGAACCTAAGCACAGGTTTAGGTTAGGCGAGGAACCTAAGCACAGGTTTAGGTTGGGTGAGGCACCTAACCACATGTTTAGGTTAGGTGAGGAACCTAAGCACAGGTTTAGGTTAGGTGAGGAACCTAACCACATGTTTAGGTTAGGTGAGGAACCTAACCACATGTTTAGGTTAGGTGAGGAACCTAACCACATGTTTAGGTTAGGTGAGGAACCTAAACCTAAGCATGGCTCCTGGTTTTTCCCAATTTCTTGTCAAACAACATAACACTGCCATTATTCTTGTGTAATAAAAATTAATGACCATAATCATAATTTTTTGATCTGCTAAAAAATTAAGCTTTTATTTTTCCCTTGAGATGCATTATTTCCATTTTCTGTTTTGTCTTACACAAAATCCGATTTCTGCATGATTGCACATGCTCTTTCTGACATGGAATTCAAGGTTAATTGGTCAGATCCGTCGAGGATTTTTACGAAATATTCAAAAAAGTAATGGATATAAATATAATTACATATAACAGAAAAAATGGGCAACGATCATGGCAGCACCACGGTATAAGAAAAAACACTTCTTATAATGAGGTTCAATATTGAAGTTTTTTTTAAAGGTTTGTTTAGAAATAATCTAAAGAATAAGTTATCTTAATTAATATTTCTTAATTAATTTCCTTAATTAAATTTCCTTAATTAATAAATTTGTAAAACAGTTCCTATTTTATCAAGAGATATCACACCAGCAACTAACTGCTTTCCTACACAATTGGGATCAAGGCTCTCAATTTTTAGAAATCCCATCACTTAAACTAAATTCGAGTTCTTTTACATAATGCTGGCAGTACAATGCTGCCAGTATCCTTGACTTGTAAATGGAAAAAGTAAAAAAACAAAAAAACAAGTACATCAAAAAGGTTTCATAAACGAAAAAGTGATGTTTCGCTGTCAATGGACTATAAAATGTTACTTATTGAGTATCAATTGTATCTAATGCATTTTTACCAGCCTGAATTAACAATTAGCTGATAGGTTAATTTAAATTGAAAAAATAAGTTATTACTGGAGCAAGAGCCTCAAAAACAAAATTGTTTAGAAATGACTGGAACTAGAATACTTAGAATTCACCGAACGAAGGTTGTTGCTACTGCTGCCAAGTTTTGTCAAAATGCAAAAAAAAAGAATTAGTTTTAAAACTAATGTCTTTCGTTATCTCGATTTAAATATTAATACAGTGGTGAGATTTAAATATAACAAGGAACACCGGAATTGATCTGAGGTTTTAGTACAAACTAGACAGAATAAAATACTTTACCTTCAGACCTTCATTAAATTTTTTTCCCTATATTCTAACACATTTGCAAAAAATTTAGTGAAAAAAGCCAATATTATAATAATATCCTATTATTATCCTTTACTGAAAGTGTTCATACCCTTAAGGGATCCCCTCTCAGCCGGGGGATCCAGGTTTATAAAAATGATTATCCACTTGGTTCGTTGCAAGGAAAAGCTTTTTTTTCTTCTGGAGGCAATTTTTCTAGATTTTTTTTTGTTTCGGAGATTCCTTGATTTGTGGCCATTAATTAATCCTTCCCTCTATTATCCTCCCCTTTGGCAATTGGGCTACCACATCCATTTTGACTAGAGGAATGGTGAAGTGTGAGCTGCTGTTGATGAGATAAAGAATTTGAAGGATGATTGAGAAGAGGATTTGGGCCTCCAAGTGGACTATTCTTCGTACTACTATTACTACTACTTCCGTTACTTCCACTTCCGGAGGATCCTCCAGGTGGTTGGGGATGAGATGCAAGTTGACCTAGACCTCCAAGTGGCATATTCATGAATGGTCCATTTGGATAATGTGGTCTAAGAAGTGTTGATTGAAGTCTTGCAGAATATTCTTTGTCTCTTTCATTTAGTTGAAGAAGGCTCAGACGAAATGAATCAACACTTGACATTCTAGGTCCCGTGGGACTAAAACCCGGAAATGATTCCCAACCGCTTGTGAGGGGGGCCATTGGAGATCCAGGATGAAATAATCTGAAAATAAGGATTGGACTTTACAATTTTGAATTCCATCAATTTTCAGCTAAATTTAATCAATTCTCAACCGAATTTCATCAATTTTTATCCAAATTTCATCAATTTTTAGCCAAATTTCATCAATTTTCAACAAAATTTCATTGTTGATTTTACCTTGATGGGTGGTTACAGGCCATATAATTGAGTGACGTCATGTCATTGAGTAATCCAGCATGGGAAGTTTTATCTCTTTCCCGTTCTGCTAAATGTTGTGGCGTATTTGATTTTTCACGATCTCCATTAGAATCTTCTTTGTATCTTGATTTCGAGGAATGGACGGTTGTTGAATGTGAGTCATTGGATCTCGAACTACGAGAATCCGTATCCCCATTTTCTAAGGGTGTTCGTGATGGTCGGACTGGGGAACGAGAGCGATCTCGGAAAGGTGAAGCATCACCTCTATTGTTTCCTTTTGACTCAGCGTGCCTATCAGCCTCATATCGTTTCTCTCCCCTTTCATCCTTATGTCTTCTAGATTCTGTCGGGGTTTTTACTTCACGTTCGGGCCGATGGATTGGCCATCCTTGACCGGCACCTCCCGGAAATAGAGCACCACGTTGCATCCTAATAATACATTTTAAAGATATTAATTCCATTAATCAGGCAAGATTTAGGTTAAAAAGTTGCACTTAACCTAAACGTTTAGATTAACCTTAACCTAGACTTAACCTAAACTTGGTTAGTTTTAGGTTAGTGTACCTTTGCCATTGCTCTTGAGTTGACATGGAAGTCAGGCTTGCCAAATCTCTTCCAAGACTAGATCCAAGGCCACTTAGTCCCCCAAATGTTGGTCCCAAGGCTCCGAAGCCAGGATACCTAGCTAGGGACGGACCTAAAAGTAGAAGTAAAAGGTTTAGGCTAAATAACCTAACTATTTTTATGTTTTCGTATCGTGGTTTAGGTTAGGTTAGGTTAGGTTTAGGTAGAATAATAGCGTAACCAGATAAAGTCCCACCGATTATGTCCCACACGAAAGTGTCCCACAGAATAGGTGGTTAGGTGGGATATATTCGGATGAGCACATCCGTGGGACATATTTGGTGGGGGTTTAGGTTGAATATGGAGCACAATAATAGTACCTAAATGTTGTGAAGCATGTAGGAACAAAGCATGCTGGGACGGATCAAACTGTCCACGGTGTGGAGTTTGATGTGGTGAAAGTAATGGCGACACAGAAACGAAGGGTGGTGGGCCAATATCTGGAGGTCGATTCATTCCTGAGAATAAATGATTAGGTGGTGGTGGTCGAAGTAAATCACTAGACGAATGACTCGTAGTTGGTGGAGCTTGATTTGGATTCTTTTGAGATACGTTCGTCCCTAAGGCATTACTACTAGATTTTTCACTATTTCCACCTTTTTGTTGATGTTGATAAATTTCCCAGGCTATTCTCACATGCATGGCATTCCATTTTCCAGTTTTCTAAAATAACACAGAATTCAAATAAAATTTCAAATAAAAATTCACTAGAATCACCTTTTCCAATTACATATTAATAGAACCCAGTGGTTTTACCTTTGGCGTAAGTGAAGGCAATTGACTAGGCGATGTAAATGGTGTATTGAGATTTGGTGGAGGTGGTAGAATTCCATTAAATCCAGGATAGGGTAAACCAAGATTTCTATAGAATGGTGAATCCATCTTCAGATCTTTGAACTGTAATAAGAAAACAATCAATAAGAAGAATTTTTTTTTAAAAAAAAAAAAGAAAAAAAAGGAAGATATTTATGTGTATCTTTGACACGATTTTTACTGTTTCTAAACTCTAAACCTTTAAACCTAATTACATTGACTATTAAATCTACTTTGAATTGCACCATAAAATCAGTTAGAAAAATCCTCTTCTCACAAAACATAATGTGATAAAATTTTAGCTCAAGTTCTTTCTTTATATGATTCTGGTACTGGGAGCTGAGGGTGGCTTGCATTTCTGAGAAAAGGTAATTTTTATTGGCACACCGAACCTTTAAAAAGCGTCTTTATGGGTTATAAAAAAAAAGAGTAATAACTCAAGAAGTCGAATAACCTAGAAGGAAATAGGAAGAAGAGGATGTGATGTCCTAATAAAAAAAAAGTAGTTCCAAATAAATTGGCAATTAAAGACGGTGGATCACTGTATAAGGGATAGACACATGTTGAAGACTGATTGTGCCTTACCATTGGCGGAGGGAAGAGTGGATTGGATCCAGGTTGATTATGAGCTGTCATGGGATTTACACCAGAAAGGTGGGACAGAAGATGCTGATGATGAGGATGTAGTTCACCTGCTCTTGACAAAAATTGGCTAGGACCACCACCTCTTTCTGGACCTAAAAATCTAGACTCGAGGTCACGGCGTACAAGTTCACTTTGAGCTTGTCCTATTAAAAGTAAAAATGTAATTAAAATTACGTCAAACAACAAAATATATTTTAAATAGGGTGTGGTGAACTGCCAACTTTAATTTTAAAATTCCCCAAAAGGGGAATTCCAGGAGGACCTCCAGGGACCTTCCAGAAGGAGGAGGAGCGAAAATTTAAATATTAAAGCTAGCTGTTGACCACATGGTATATGCAATAATATCTGTCTTTACCTTGAAAGAGACTGTCGGCCGAAGGTCCAAATGGCACTTGCTGAGTCGATGGATGAGACATAATGGAACTTAAGGGTAGCATTGGTGAAGCAAACATTGCAGAACCAGAAATTGGTACTGATGGTTGAACACCATGGGGGGATGGCGGTGTATGACCTGACACTAGTCCTGGAAAGACAGAAAGTGGGCTTGGAGTTGCTCCAGAGAGGGATGAGACGCCAGTACTGGAGAGGTGGCCACTGGAACTTGGTGGTAGGATAGGAGGTGGTGGCGTTGGCCGAGGCACAGGTGAAAGTCGAGGTGGGACACCACTGAAAAAAAAAATCAAATTGGTAATTTGAACAGCGTTCACTTATAGATTTAGGACATTTTAGTGTGGCTAAGCCAGTTAGACTGATGACTTCCGGTCAAAGACTAACCTTAACCTAACACGGCGACAAGATATTGACGACTGACAGGACAGATATTAACTAAGAGTTATTGAACTTAAGCGTAAGTCACCGTAAGTAATTTACAAGCCGCAAAGGACAAGACGAATGACTGAAATTTTGTTAACTAGTGGATGATGCTGGGAACACTGAACGTGAACACAGTTTCAAGTGATGTTTTTCCCATGCAATATGCAAATAATTGTCAAATGAGATTCGTAAAGTTGTTTCTTTAGAAATTAAAAGTATTTAACATGTTCATTCCCCCGTCGTGGTAACAGGGGAAGAGGAAGACGCTTTGACCATAATTCACCGCTCTTACTTCCCTTTTAAGTTGTATGCACAATTTTAACTCCTAAAATTATGCACACTTTGCACAATATTACTAAAAAATTGCAGTGGACATGACCAAAGAATCCTGTCAAGTGAATCCCATTAATTTCATGTTTAAATATGCAACTTAACAATTTACAGTTATTAAACATGCAGTACCGAAACCTAAACCTAACTAACCCTAACCCTAAACATAACCTAATCAGGGCTAAGACTAAACAAAATGCAACAAAACCTAGCAATTTCCCCGCCTATGGATTGCCAATCTGACTGCCTCCCAGTTTTGTAGGCTAACCTAACCCTAAACATAACCAGGGCTAAGAGTAAACAAAATGCAACAAAACCTAGCAATTTCCCCACCTATGGATTGCCAATCTGACTGCCTCCCAGTTTTGTAGGCTAACCTAACCCTAAACATAACCAGGGCTAAGACTAAACAAAATGCAACAAAACCTAGCAATTTCCCCACCTAGGGATTGCCAATCTGACTGCTTCCCAGTTTTGTA
>JABASL010000967.1:0-12850 GCA_019775825.1 Neanura muscorum | reverse complement strand
TAATGATCTCAAAACCCTAGAGCATTCGGAAGGGAATTTGGTTGAAGTTATCCGCCCGTTGATTTTTTCTTTTTGTCTGCCTAAGTAATAAGGCTCTAAATGATTTGCGGGTTCAAACAAAGCCAAAGAAAAAGTTTTTAATACCCCAATTAATCCCCCATGCATGTAATCATACGTAATACCGTTGACAATGTCAAAGCGTGGGAAAAGGAGGAGTTTTGAGGCTTCCTTGACTCCAAACACAGTAATATCTCCCGCGGCACCTCCTTCCATCTGTAAATGAAGCTCCTTTACGTGATCCCGAAATAAACTATCAGATCTTGGTTCTCCAACAATACGTGGATCATAAATCCATTTGACATGATTGCCATCGGCATCTCTTAACGACTCACCTGCGATAAGGCACCATGGGCAGCCGTAATTTCCGTTGAATTGAATCGTTCCATGAATTTTACACCTAGCGACGGAGTCAGCCGCTAACATAGGCAGAACAACTTTACTGGGTTTTGGGTCACCAAAACAAGTCCACCTCCGCTTGATGAGAATTAACTCATTAGATTGCCCAACAAAAGGCTCCAGAAATAAATCAAAATTTGGGTATCCCTTTCCCCACCACAGTCCTGCCAAAATTGTGTGTTTTCTTCTTAGGGAATAGTCTAGTTCATTAAGCGACAGAAGCAAAGGCCATAGGCTGAATTTGGAAGAATCAAAAATGCTAGCACCATCGGTGTTAATGCACAAGCTGAGGTCATGACCTCTCAACCCTAATTGCTTGTAGCACCGCCCATCCCATATATCCCTAAGTTTACCATCGGATTTTTCCCGTTTATGAAAATTTTTGGATATGGACTCCACAACGTTTTTTCGGCATAAAATATTTTTAAGACTATCAGAAATATTAAATGTAGCAAAAAATCTACCGTTAGTTCTGGTCTTTGTTTGCATATGACAAACGGCGCATTCAGTTTGATCTCCATATAGAGGAGCATCGCAAACACTGCAATTTCGAGCTACACAAGTAGGACAGAGTCTATTGTTACCGTCAAGTATCACCTCACAAGTTTGACAAAAGTAGTGTCTATTTGTTGTAGAAGTTTCCACGCCAAGCTCTTTCTGCAAAAGATAAACCGATCGGGGTACTGCATATCCGTTGGGCATGATAAAATTCATTAAGTTTAACAAGTCCTGAATTGCAGAATCTGAGAGATGGTGCCTTATGGCATACCCAAATATTAAAATTACAGCCTCATGTCGCCCAATGTCGCTTCCGGGAAAAAGCTTGTCTTCGTCTTCCTGCAAAAATTTGCAAAAAATTTAATGGAAAATTTCCCACCGTACATCTGGGAAATTTCTCATCTTTCCTTTGGGAAATTCACACTGTTCTTTTGCGGAATTTCCCGGCGTTCTCATGGAAAATTTCCCACCTTAATTTTGTGAAATTTCTCATCTTTCCTTTGGGAAATTCACACCGTTGTTGTGGGGAATTTCCCACCACTCTTATGAAAGATTTCCCACGGCGCTTTTGGAAAATTTCAAATTTTCCTTTTGGAAAATTCACACCGCACTTCTGGGAAATTCCCCATCTTTTTTATGTAAAATTCCCACCGTTCTTTTGAGAACTTTCCCACGATTCTTTTGGGAAGCGTCGTACCGTTTTTGGGAAATTTCCCACCGTTCTTTGGGTAAATTTCCCACCTTTCTTTCGGGAAATTCCCACCGTACATCTGGGAAATTTCTCATCTTTCCTTTGGGAAATTCACACCGTTCTTTTGCGGAATTTCCCGGCGTTCTCATGGAAAATTTCCCACCGTAATTTTGTGAAATTTCTCATCTTTCCTTTGGGAAATTCACACCGTTGTTGTGGGGAATTTTCCACCACTCTTATGAAAGATTTCCCACGGCGCTTTTGGAAAATTTCAAATTTTCCTTTTGGAAAATTTACACCGCACTTCTGGGAAATTCCCCATCTTTTTTATGTAAAATTCCCACCGTTCTTTTGAGAACTTTCCCACGATCCTTTTGGGAAGCGTCGTACCGTTTTTTGGGAAATTTTCCACCGTTCTTTGGATAAATTTCCCACCTATCTTTCGAGAAATTTCCCACCTTTCTTTCGGTAAATTTCCCACCTTTCTTTCGGGAAATTCCCTTCCGTTCTTTCCAAAAACTCAGCGTAATTAAAAAGTACTATTCCGATTATTACAATCGTAAATTGTAACAATTGTAAAAAGTACGAACTAATTTCAAACCCTAATTAAATGCCTGGATTTGGCCGCTTTGTAAAAATAACTTACAGACTTATTGTAACTGCAAGACGAACGAGAAGAGACATGATCGGATCCTGTACCATATTTTCCAAGTTTTGTTGCCTATATTTCAGTCATAAATATTCCCAAAAAATTATTCTCAACGAATAAGTTTCAAATCACTTAAACTACAAATCGGTGATACACGAAAAGCAAACTCACATCAATGAAGGTATCACTATTAATATCCGCACGTGGCTCTTCAGCGTGAATAGGAGCACTATTAATTTCCTGATGTGCCTCTTCAGCCACAGAAGACTTTTGAACGCAGTAATTCAAATCAATTTCATCAAGCTGCGTTGAGAAATTAATGGTGTTGGGAATCTGTTCGTCGTTTGCATAATGGTAGGATGCATAAGTCGATACGTCAATATCATCGTCATTCCGCTATGGTGTTACAATTATTAAATTAGTATAGTAGTAAAATCTATCAAAAGCTCACCCTATTTATCACTAATTACTCACATTTCTCCTAATATCGCTCATCGTGCTTTTTGGAACTTGAATGGGACCTCCATCCGTGCCGGCTTTCATGAGCAAGTACGATTTATAGATGCCTCTTTCTTTTTTGGGAATTTCCATTTTCACAAATTTTATTCTCAAATTAATCTTCAACACTGAAATTCGCAATATTGGGTTTTTCGAACTAGTATCCAAAGTCACAATTTAGGTTTTTATGCGCATCCTAGCTAAGAGCTGGTTCTAAAATTCTTTACATGAATGAGCTCTGACCACTGTTAATTTTTTCTTTCCAAAAATAGATACATTCTTTGGTGCTGCGCCACAATTTTGTCGTAATTGGGTCATATATCTTTGCCTTTTGGACTTGACTTGACTTGTGGGCTCTGACTAAATGGTACAGTGTTAAATTAGTATTGTTTCCAGATTTCTCTTTCAGTGGCATTGTTTTATGAGCGCAGGTCTATCTTTTATAAATATGAAGTGTAGTGACCCAAAAACCATCTGGAATCTATTGATGCCGGGCGGGGATCCTTTAGACCTTTTTCTATATCCTTTCTATAACCTTCCAAAAAGACGAAAGGAAAAAAAAGGAGGGAAAATTTGTCCCGGCGAGAGGTTTAGGATTATTCGTGCTTCATTCTGATTTTGCTTTGCCTGCCCTCAACACCATTCGTATTTATTTTCATAAAAATGCACAAAATGACTAAACTTGACAAAAACTCAAAACCTTTTATCCTTGTGGAATGGATACTGGACAATCCTAAAAATTATTCCGTGTCAACGCTGGACGAAATAATCAACGGAAGCATGAGAGCCCTTGGAAGTAAACTCATCAACATGGTGCTCGAAATAAAATGGGGGGCAGACACCCTACCGGGACGAATTTTGGAATTAGGTGAGTTGTCAATTGCTTTTATCAATTAATATTTATCGCAACAGATTCTAAATTATCAAAGGTGTTTTAAAAAGGATGAGCACATAACTGTTTTTGTTAGGTGAGGCAGCAGACCTTAAAAAGATGGCTGATGACCTCGGAAAAAAAGCCCGTTCCGCTTTTAATAAAACCACGCCCCTCAACAATTCCACTTTACGAAAACGAACCGTTCGGGCTCCTCCACGTTTGAGAAACGGAGAATTTGTGGCTCCTGGTATGTCAACCGTTCAATATTACTATATGAAATGTAGAACACATGCAGGTCACACGTGGCAAATTCAGACTAAACATATTTTTCAAGGTAAAAAAACTAAAAAACCGAAGGTTGAATCCGCATCATCCAAAGCCGCAAAGAAATTGCGAAAACTAGCATCATTGTCGGATGTTGTGGGACGAATGAGTTCGGAAACTGAACAGGAACGGAATGCAATGGAAACGTCTCACATTTTTTCAGAAGATGAATTGGAAGTCGTAGGAATCGAAGTTGCCTCAGACGCTGAAGAACACGTAACACCTCACAGTGTTTTGAATCCTTCGGAACCCAACGGTAAATTTTATTACTAGGTAGTTTTAGATTTCGTTAGAACTAAACCCACCTGCGCAGGCGCATGAGTCAAAAATTCAATCTGGGTGTTCAATCTGGAGATAATATTTTCAAATTTCAAATTCTAAAAGTTATCACAGAATATTCACAATAAAACTAGATGGAATTTTGGACCAGTACGCATGCGCAAGAATGGGTGAAAAAAAGATTCAAAATATATTTTCATCTCGTAAAAAACGCAAATTGTCAACACTGGTTAATTTTTAGGAACAAAATTACTGTATGTAATAGAGATTTATTTTGATTATTTAGGAACTGACGGGTACACCCTAACCACCGTTGATTCGACAATGTTGCGCGAGTGCCAACTTTCATACCCGCCGATTAAACTATTCCGCCCACAAGCCGGAGGAACTTCAAAATCCGATAATACTGATGTCAGTAATACTGGAAAACCAATATTAGCGCTTGCACCCTCCCCCAGCAGATCTAAACAATCTGCCTCTCCAAACAAGAAACGTGAGTTTTGTATTTATTTCTAAGTGCGAGCTTTTTAATTTATAGAAATAAGTTATACAATATAATCATAAAATTAAATTATTTGACCTAGACTTTTCACCCAGCTTGATTCTCACTGATATTGGACGCGATCTCGTTCCACTACCCGTCGCAAGCACCGAGAATGCGGAAGATTCTCACAAACTGCAGTATCAAATAATGAAAGGTTTCATTAACTATTAATATATCAAAAGTTTAATTTCGGTCCTTAATCAGCACTATGTTATTTGTTCTAGATGAGATTGAGCATCTAAAAAGAGAAAATGAAATTATGAAACGAACCAACGCGGAGAGAAAGGAGAAAACTGCAATTGTAAGTAACAGTTGTTGAAACAGGGTAATAAACTTTCACTCTTAGGGATTATTGAAAATTATGTTTAATTTTTGCAGCGCACAATGGCCCCTGGGATTTTCATCACCGAGAATGAGATTTCTCTGGCAAAAGGGACCAATCCAAAGCTGACGACATTTGCCAGAAACCTGTTTAAAATGTATTTTACAGAAGAGGAACTTTCCAGCAGTAGTTTTGATGGCAAGCAAAGTCGGGCCAATGCAAATCTCGCAGGAGGTCAGGCTCGTGTGCTTCCACCTCTTGACCCATTCCGTAAAAACGCAATTGTGGGTGAGTATTTTTACTTATATCGTTCTTCTTCTACTAAAAAATGTGTCAAAAATGCAATAACAATATTTATTGTTATTCCAGATTTTTGTCTTGAAATTATTGAGGGAAAGGAAAAGGAGGCACGTTCAGGAATTTCTCAAAGGGCAAAGGAGCTATGGAAAGCGGATAGGGCCAGGGCCATATTACAAATTAGAGCGTCGGTTGGTCACATGCTTCGCGATTTACATCTGAAAAAGTTTCCAGAAAATAAGCGTAGTGCCGCAGGGCCATAAAAAGTATTGAAATTTGTCAAAAATAATTTCCTACTTTAAAAATGGATTTTTTCGGCTGTAGAAACTTTGGTAAACTGGTAAATAAGTATTATTGAATTCAAAATATCACGTTCTTGCGAACGTGTATATGGTTTTAGAAATTTGGTGTAGCGTGGTCATATAAAGTTACAAAATTTTTGAAGAACTATTTCCCTAATTACTTAAAATTTTATTTGAAACAACGTTTACAAACTGAAGTACTATTGTGTTCAAAATTTCTTTTACGAGCATCTATATAAAGGCGTAATTATTTTTTAGAATTTTTTCAAAATGTAATTATTTATAAAACTTTTATTCTTCTATGGTTTTCCTTCAAATTGTTATTAATACGTTCTTATAAATGTCTTTGTAAGTGTCTAAAATTTAGCATACACGTATAAATTCATTTTTGGGTGTCTAAAACTTAGTATACACGTATAAATGATTCAAAATGTCGCATGTTTATGATCATGTTATTTAAAATAAACTTTTTTCAAAATATACAAAACGACAAATTTATTGCAATTAATTTTATTGCAGTCATTCAATGAATAAAATAGTATGCGTAGTATAGAGAAACCCAAAAATACGCATAGTTCAAGACGCCACTAAGATAACGCAAAACGTTGCCGCGTAATTCATTCCGCGCCTTAGTTTAAGCGTTCTTGGTCCGAAAATTATGCGAAGCGTCTCCGCATATTTCCGTAAGCGGAATTGTACCAAAATTTTCTGTATGGGTACAAGGAATAGGGCCAACACGAGAGGTGAGTTAGGGTTAAGGGTACAGTAGCGAAGGCCCTAAAATGTTCTAAGAATTTGAGTTCATGTGTTTGAATAAATTGGACATAGATTTGGTACGCTGACCAAACCCTTGGCACAGTCTTCGAGATTATTCTCTAGTGCGCTCAGATATAATAATATGATTGGACAGAATCCGTAGAAATTCTGTTTTGATTAAAAATACTGACGATGCTCTTGTACAACTCTCGGGTATTAGTTGCAAATATGACACAAGTGAATAATTAGTGCCGCAGGGGCAGCTAAGTAATTTATAAATAACATAAACTACAAATATAGGCGGTTTTGAATAACATAGATTTCATTTATGATGGCCTTGAAATCTTATATACACGCTCCACGCCGCTTAAGTCTTTTTTGCCTCCAAATTTCCTTCCTTTCTGGATAATCGGATGTTGTTATGAACTAAATAAAATATCGTTGGTTTTCAACAAAATAAACGTTTATTAGGGTGACCTTGGTAATCCCCTCGCACAGAACTTTTCACGGCAAAGGGTTTCCTTGTCGGGAAGTCTCCTACACCCTGCATTCTCGAGAATTCTCTTGTTGGACAGACAGCCATAAAATGTAGGGTTGAAGTACCCCTCTTCTCCCTCCCCCACGTGTTTCGAATCTGGAGTTTTAACTACATAGAACCTCTACTGCAAATATTAGTTATGCCAACACAGAAATGTGTACAAGGAGTCTAATTTTTTAACTGTTTTCCCTCTCTTTCATGATTACGCACACAAATATGCCATAACCTCATTCAGTTCTACCTCTACCCTATTTTTTAGAATGTTGGGAAGCATTATCCAACACAAAGTTTGTAAAACTTTAATACGGACTAAACCTTGCTGTGCCCTTGTACGATTGATTCCAATAATACTTCCAATAATACAAATTTCGAGGTCAAGCTAAATTTAGGTCACCACCAAGCTCAATTTATTTCCTCATGGAACTGGCAACTTTGTACAATGAAATTAAATAAAACAGTTAACAGGACCCTTATGACGGTTGAAGACTTCGTATGCCCTTGCTAATAAGTTAAGCTTTGTCTGATCCGATTGTCTGAAGTGTTGTCTTTCTGAGTTTTAGAGATTCCAGGAGTATGAGGTATCTTGGTAGCTGTCGAAACCATAATTCTGTTCTGGTTTGATCGAGCAATAGATGGTTTTATTAAGGTCTTGGTCCACTTGGTCGACCAGGTACGACTTGGTAGAGGTCATATTGTTGTGAAAGTTCCACTGATGATACAACATTTCATTTGGGTCAGGGCATTGAAACCAGCACTGTGAGCAGGAGAATGGGTGAAAGGCTTCGTTTAAAATGCAGTCGGTTTCAGTTTCCATAAAATGCGGTGGGCCTTGCAACAAAAACAAGAACAATTAGCTTAAGCATTCAAGCACATCTTCCTTAACGATGGACTTAAATTTCTAAGGAACTTTATTTGTGAACATAATTTATTCTATTTGTCTCACCGTTTAAATTTTTCAGTTGTTGCTTTGTTGCTTCAGCGTGAAATACGTCCGTGTCGTTGAGGGTCGAGTACTGAAGAATATTATCACCACCCTCGTAGTCAACAGGGTGATGGATTTTTGATAAATCTAAACATTTGTCATTTGTTAAGCCGTGTTTGCCAATTTCGTCGATGTGTTGTGAGGCGTCTCGATCGAGTATTTTGTGGGGGACATTATCGAAATACAGGTAAGCATCAATAAATGACTCGAGGTCATTATAGAAATCTGCAAGTAGAGTAATTACATTGTGAGTCAAAGGACAAGCATAATTGGTGTACAATAATTAGATCAAAAGATAGTTAGTACGAATTTATAACTTAATGATAACGTTACCCATTTCTTGATCAAAGAAAGAACGGTAGATGGAGTACAAATGTTGAAGGATCAGAGCAACTGTAATTTTTATCTCCCAGGGATATTTATTTTATAGCGTTATCACCCAAGGACTAATCCCTTCAGGTTATATTTTTATGTCGTCGGCCGGATAACTAAAATCTAGGGTGCCCTACCTGGCAAGCAGGTTGTAACGTTTTTTGATAGGTAAAAATTAAGCTCTTGCCTATATTGGTTTAATACTGATACAACCACTCCCACCTGATTTAATTATTTTCTGGCAATCAAAATTATTTTACAATATTTAAATCTATTTATACCCTAAACACTCTACTGTAATTTTTATCTCCCAGGGATATTTATTTTATAGCGTTATCACCCACGGACTAATCCCTTCAGTTTATATTTTTATGTTGTCGGCCGGATAACTAAAATCTAGGGAGCCCTACCTGGCAACCAGGATGTAAGATTTTTTGATAGGTAAAAATTAACCTCTTGCCTATATTTGTTTAATAATGGTACAACTACTCCTGCCTGATTTAATTATTTTCAGGCAATCGAAATTATTTTATAATACTTAAATCTATTTATACCCTAAACACTCTTTGAAAAGGCGCAAAAGGGTTTATGTAATAATCGCTGTAATATTTTGTTCCCAAAGAATTTTTTGGCAGGTAAGGGGTAAGGTTCAAATATAATTACCGCGTTCCGCGTTACTGTATTTTATTCGCCAAATTCTTCTCATTTATTAAGCTCTTGCCTATATTGGTTTAATACTGATACAACCACTCCCACCTGATTTAATTATTTTCTGGCAATCAAAATTATTTTACAATATTTAAATCTATTTATACCCTAAACACTCGTCGAAAAGGTGCAAAAGGGTGTATATAATAATCGCAGTAATATTTTGTTCCCAAAGAATTTTTTGGCAGGTAAAGGGTAAGGTTCAAATATAATTAACGGGTTCCGCGTTACTGTATTTTATTCCTCAAATTCTTGTCTCATACCTCCCGCGGTTTGCTCGAAATTATTTTCAACCAAAGGGTTGCCTTTCGTTGAAAATAATTTGNTTGCCTTTCGTTGAAAATAATTTGCCCTCAATGCAGGTTTCCCGTTACGTGATACCTACCAGGAAAAAACAGAGTTTAATGTGTCACTCTTGATTAGTCATAAGGCTTCCAACTATCCAAGTAAATCATAATTCCTGAAAGTTTACCAGGAAAACGAATTGGGTACTTTCAAGTTCACCTTAGGTTTTAATATAGATGTGGGTGCGGGTGATTCAGCAAAGGGTTCTGTCGGGTGGACACTTTTTATTTGAGCAGAATTGTGTTCGGATTATTTTTATTTTGGATGGAATTTGTTTTTTGTTATCTTTGAAAATGTTGATAAAATCTTTTTTTACTGCGTCGTCCGTTTACTTCATTTGAAAAGAGAATTGGACTTTGGATATGCGTTTTAGTGTATGAGGGTCTTGCACAAATGCATAATGCAATTGCTCATGAGGATCCAGAGAGGAATGGTGAATGCATTATTCACATTCACCATTAACTACCAGTGCCAATTATAAGCATAATCCGCTAACGTAGCAACACTCAACATCAAAATACACAAGACAAACATCAATCCCACCTTAAAAAAATTTAACTTCTTAGAACGGTGTTTATAACTGAAACAATTGGGCTCACAATTGTGTGTGCTGTAACGCCGGTGTAATTTTATTTCTCCTACGTTGTCCACCACATATCCATGTCATATTCCTTTGTACCATTTTCCCAATCTTAATTTGGAACATTTATTATTTTATCAACTTCAAAGCAACCAAAAGAATCGCGCAGGAAATTCCTTTCATAGAGGTTTAGGTTTAGGTTCAGGTTTAGGTGTAGGTTTGGGTTTAGAGGGTGTTTAAGCGCTTGTTTAATGGTTAGATGTTTGATAATTGGTTTAGGTTTATGTTTAGACTTAGGTTAGGGTTTTAAAGTGAGAAGAAAACCTCAATGAGAGGGATTTCCTGCGCGATTCCACCGTCTAGTTAGCAACCTAAGAGCAATTTTGAAAATTTTATATATTAGCGTCTTGAAGATTACTTCCAATATTTTCCATTAGCATTAATTGTGAATGAATCCGCTCTTGTCAAAATGGTTTATTCTGATTTTGTTATTCAAAACATCATTTTATACATTTTCATACGGTCCATTTTCTTAGGAATACTCGTGAATAGCTCTGGTCTTTGGACAATGGAGTTTATGTAGAAACGCGTTGTGCTTTATTCATAGCATTGCTAATTTTAATCCATCACTGAGGGAATATTCCTACTCATACAAATATTCGGATCTGCGCAACCTAAAATTAAAAAAAGAAGTATTAGATTGGATTCATGCACGAATACACAAATAGCAATGGAATGGTATAAGACGGGGGCTTAATTTATAAGAGTCAAGCCGCAATTTAAATTTTCTATTTCTTTCTTATTTTAAGTCTAAGTTCATGTATGCAGATAATGCGCACTTATCCAAGCGAACTTGCCATTCACACTTTAGTAGAATTAGAGCTGACACATTAAGAATACCTCTAAGGTTTAATTTTTTGATGTATTAGTTAAACTAAAGCAGCAGGTGTTGACAAAAGAATATTTAAAGATTGAAGATACTCAAATTGGTGAATTCTACATAAGTATAGAATCCATCCAGCATATCAAGAGTTATCGACTGAGTTATGATGTGGAAATCTTATTACCGCAGTTCGTTGGGTGCCAGACTGATTAGTGAAAAATAAATGGTGAAACAGACAAAATGGAGAACGCTTGAAATTGTGATTGTAATGTTAATTTTGAATTCATTTTAGTTAGGAACTGTTAAGTTACTTTAGTTTGGCTAGGTCTAGAGTGTTAGGTTAGCTTTTCAAAACTATTTTAGGCATTCGGCATATTTGATTTTCACCATTTTATGTATTTTCCAATTTATGATTCACCATTTTGTTGTGGAGCCCAGTGAGCTGTACAGTTCGATTCTGTAAGTTTTTGTCTGTTGTATCAGTCGGAATTGACGCTGAAAATAATAGAATTATATATTATGTGGTCAGTCTATAACCAGTCTAAATCTAATCAGTCTAAGTCTAATCAGTCTAAGTCTAATCAGTCTAAATTTTATTAGTCTAAATCTTTCTCAGCCTAAACCTAATCTAGTTAGTCTACCATGTTAATTTTGTAAACAAAATGAGATATTCCTTCTCGTATACAGTTTAGTGATTTTAGTTTTTATTACTATGCAATTGAGGATAAGTGACTACAACTTACCCCACTAATCATTTGTGATTTTTATGTTGTATGTTTGTATTTGTCAGTGAATGAAATCGTCATAGGGTTGTCCGGAAGCCATAACCCTAAAAATAGGTTAGCTTCAGTCAATTCAACTGTGCCAAGTTTGTATGTGTTAATTAATCGCATAGATAATTCAGGTAACAAGAGTGTGTTTGAATTCATTTAAAGCGTAAGATCTAAATCGTGTTAGTATATCATTTCGTTATATGTTCTTCTGTTGGCCCTAGTTTTTGATTAGCGGAACATTTTATAGTTCACGACGAGACGGTACGCCTGGACTTAACGATTGTATAAATGAATTGAAAACACCATTTCGCCTGGAAGGATTTTTTCTCTAATAATACCACCAATTCACCATAGGCTATTTCTTGACAAGGCTTCAGGTCGCGTTAGGTTATGTTTTGGTTTGGGTTAAGTGTTTTAGGTTTTCTGTCCGTTTAGGGTTTCAGGTTTCGGTTTTTGTTTACATAACCCATGAACCTAGGTTCATGACATAACCGTAATACCTAACAGAGTACGCCTATGGTAAATTTTCTATGGAGAACTATCCTATGTAGAAATCCCCTATGGAAACAACGCCACAAGCCTTTAATTACATTCAGTACAAACAATCATAATATCATGTAAGGATACTTACTCTGCTTCTGTTTCAGCAAGTGAACAACATCCAAAAGAAGAGCTCATAAGGTAAAACACACGTCACACTAATGAAAAACTTCCGATTAGCCATAAAATTGTTCACCTAATCTATTTTAAGATGTTTTTTGGGTTAGTAGGTTTAGGTAATTTTGGGTAATATTGTGGGTAATATGACTTAGATTTGAAAAGGTGGTTGGGGTAATTACATTTTGAAAAATGCTATATACCTTTGTGGTAGAAATTCTTAAAAAATATTGGCTAAACAACACATGTAACGAAAATGGAGGAAGGTTAAAATACTTAATAATTAAAAAATTAATTTATTACGACTAAATGGTATTCTTAGGTGTCTTTCGTCTATTTGATCTTTGATTCCAACATAGACTAGATTGCCAAATTCTGTGACACGCATACAAAATTGAGTGGATGAATGTCTTTTATTTTGCTAACAGAGGTCGCATTGGATCAATCATGAAACAGAGAACAGCCCTTTTTCGCGAGCAGCAGCTATTTTCTGACTCTAGGTGGCGCAAGCCTGCTTGTGAT
>JABASL010000966.1:1696-12850 GCA_019775825.1 Neanura muscorum | reverse complement strand
CCGATTATTTTAAAACATTGCTCCATTTCTACGATTATTTTAATCCATTGTGGGATACATGCAAAAAATGCTGATTCTAACTAAAATTTAGCACAAAATTAGTTGCCAAATTGAGGTAAGATTGGTTGGTTTACTAACTGGAAGTATTGTATGGTTGACTACAGTTATAGTAATTGGTTACTTGCCTTTAATTGTACTTGTGTGCTCCAGTTCGAATGACTGGAACTAAGGATACAAAATTTCATAACCTTGAATTCGATTTCAACCACTATAGTGGTAACAAAAATGTGCTGAAAATAGTGCACTATTTTCAGCACATTTTCGTTTACTTTGTGTCCAAGCGATGGAGTGTTTTGTGTTTGCCACCGTCTTTAGTGAAAAAGGGCGGGTGATATGGTGCGCATTCGCGGGTTGCACCACGTGGTGCAAGAGTCCAGAAGGCTTTGAGAAAACGTGGTATTTCCATTTCATCTAACCTAATTTGTGTGTGTACTTCAGAGTTAATTATTTTGGTTTTATCGGAGTTAATTATTTTCAAATGAATAAATTCTCAGCTGGAGGAGGACGTAGAGGTGGCAAGCGTCCTAGGAATCGGATGCAAGGAACTCCAAATTTTGAGTTTGATTGCTATTGTGTATACTGTGGTGATCGAATTCCACATCAGGCTCTATCGAAGGACCGTAAGTATACCTAACCTCAAGCTATTTAATTTCTGAAACCCAATCCCATTCGCACTATGACGCAATGATTGTTTAAAGCCGTTTAAAGCTAAATCCTGCTTTCAGTCTTCTGTAAAAATTCGAAATGCAAGATGCCTGTACCCGGTCGTGCGGCACCAAGTGTTCTGGAAGGAGGATGGATTCACTGTCAAATGTGTGATAGATGGATGCACCGTAAGTAGTGAAGATCAGATACTTTCCTAACCTATGTACTCGTTTACCGAACTCAATGGCATGATTTCCAGCAACACACCTTTTCTGTATGAATTGCGGTGCAGAAGGTTCAGATGGGAAAGCTGGATTCGTTGTGGCAAGACAACAACTCATGTCCATCAGTCCTATTGCCATGGCCGAAGGGAAATTTAAGGTTAGTTTGCGAAAAGTAATAACCAAAACTAACGAGTGATATCCTACGCTACTAACCTAACACTTGGATAGTTTTATTATTTTTCCTCACTAAATGACACTAATACATTCTATCCGTGCTGCAGAACGACGGAGGAGAGCATGAACCCATGGGCGAAAAACAGGGAAAAGGAGAGGACAATGAGCAAACCTAGTATTACCCAGTCTGACGCTACTGAGGTTAGGTTACTTCAAGCAAGTTCTAGTTGACAACGACATGTATTAATAAGCTAATCCTCGGTTTTATAATGCGATGACTTGTTTTATAATCCGAAGGCTCTGCTAACCACCTGTCACCGTAAATTAATTTTGTTTAAAATAGTTATTGCGGTACTGAGGAGTTCGCCATAATCAATCGAATCAACCTAACCTATACAGAATTTAGTAAAAAAAAATCTAGGGGAGGTATAAATAAACCCAGTATTGTAATTAGCTTGGCATAGTTAACTCTAACTCAAAACTTTTGAAACACCCTGGCGACGACCGAGTCAGGGTTGATTCATTGTTATAGTCATCTTCCATATTCTATATTGACTTTGACGTACAGTTTTCAATACGGCTGCTTGTCAAACAGTTCGGTGATCTTTAGTCTTATCATCCAGCGTATTGAACAGAGAAATACAAGAATGGCACCTCCTGCATCAACAAGGTAAATCAATTAACACCTTAATTAATCAGCTGAGCTTGAATTATCCCATAGAACTAATTAACTACGGTAGTAATAGGTAAAACAAATGCATTGCCAAGTTCAAGGTTATGCTCCACTGAATAATTTTACAAGAAATATCACTGTCGGTAACAGAGTGTACGGGGCATACCTCGCTCACGCTAATTAGTCCTTCAACGCGCTTCGATTTGAAACTTTCACTTTCATCCGGGGAAATTTTAAAATCAGTTTTCAATTTCAACACAAATTAATTCCATAAAACAAAGGAATTCAGTAAAAAAAACATAAAAAATTCAGAAAACTACTTCCTTCCGTTTTCGTCTCGTGATCTGGATAAGAGGTCACACTTTGTGAGTCTGTAAGGACTTCCCAGGTCGTTTGTTATTTGGGTAACGACCTGGGTGGGATCGCTACGTCATCTCTCATCTGGATTATATTGAATTTTGAATACGACATAACGTAACAAAGGGGCAAAGGACATCGACCTTGGTGGTGAACTCTGCGCTGATTGAAACTAAGTATACCTCCACCTTTATTAATTAAAAGTCGTCCTCTATTTATTTAGAACCAGTGCCCTCCCTGCTGGCAAAAGGGACATGGGGAAGGACTTGGATCGACAAATCGAACAGCTGAAAAAGTGTGAAATTATCAAAGAATCTGAGGTGAAGGCACTCTGTGCCAAGGCAAGGGAAATTCTAATTGAAGAATCCAACGTTCAACGAGTGGACTCACCTGTTACGGTAAAATTTTTGATTAACAAATGTAAGTCGAGTTTATTCTTTTGACTGGGCTGGCATGCACCCAGACGGGCTAAATGCTAGGCTCAACCCGACCCTATATAAACTTTCTAGCAAACTCGTTTTCGGACCCTTTGATTTCTGTGCCTTAACAGCTCGATAAATTAGTCAAAGTAGTATGTATAACTTTATTTTACACGAGATGTATAACACGTTTTTGCCTTCATGGTTTAGGTTTGTGGTGACATTCATGGACAGTTTTATGATCTAAAGGAATTATTCAAAGTCGGTGGTGATGTTCCAGAGACCAACGACTTATTCTTAGGAGACTTCGTTGACAGAGGATTCTATTCTGTTGAAACGTTTCTCTTATTGCTTGCTCTGAAAGTATGTTCTGTACATGTTTGATTTGAATAAGTTTAGGGCTTTTACTCTTCACAATACAACGCTGTATAATTTGATAAAGGTTCGCTACCCCGATCGTATCACTCTTATCCGAGGTAATCACGAATCTCGACAAATTACCCAGGTTTATGGATTCTATGATGAATGTCTCCGTAAGTATGGATCCATCACAGTTTGGAGATATTGTACTGAAATATTTGACTACTTGTCCCTCTCTGCCATCATTGATAATAAGGTTAATACCATTAAAATCAAACATGGTGCTTTGCAAAGTTGAAACTTTTTACTGTAACTTTTTATTGTTTATAACTTGTGTAACTTCAGATATTTTGCGTTCATGGTGGCCTTTCCCCTTCCATACAAACTTTGGACCAGATTCGATCTATTGATCGGAAGCAGGAAGTACCCCATGACGGACCGATGTGCGATTTGCTTTGGTCAGACCCCGAAGGTGAATTGAATATTTTGGTGTAATTTATGTCGTAGTAGCGATTTCCATCTTCCAGTAACGACCGCCACCACAGTAATTATTTTTGTACCGTATTTACGTACGATTTCCATTATCATAGGATAATAGAAATTAATATAGAAATCGAAAATAATTTTCCTTTGTTGTTTGATCTTGAACACTCCAAATTCAAACGCTCGTAAACGGGGTTTCATTTTTGCATATGGCGATCTAGACCAAACTAAATGACATGACATAGAGAGAGATAGTACTCAGAATTAAGTTTGGACAATGACGCTTATGAATTTTTGTGATTTCAGATACGACTGGATGGGGTGTGAGTCCTCGCGGGGCAGGATATCTTTTTGGTTCTGATGTTGTGACACAGTTCAATCATTCGAACAATGTGGACTTAATTTGTAGAGCCCATCAACTCGTGATGGAGGGTTACAAATGGCATTTCAATGACACCGTCCTCACCATCTGGTCTGCACCGAATTATTGCTACAGGTAATTCAAACGTTTTACAATAATTAGTGTTTCATCTAAAGCGTCTTTAACCGTGGCTTAAACGCTGCAAGTTTGGTGTTATGTTTTTTTTATGCTGCATCACTATTTTTTAATTATCATCAGCCATGTAATCGAATATAATTCACACATACTGATTTTATTGACATCCTGGAAACCTATCCTAAAAACCAGTTTTTGCCCTAAAGCTTTCTGTCATCGCCGGCATACCATGACGTTAGCATCGCACAGTTCAATGTGAAGTTCCGGTTGAGTCAAGTCAAATCCAGTTTAGCAAATGTTAGACTAGGCTTCGTATCCGCAGGTTGAATAATTGTTAAACAAAAAGCGTGCGCTCATCTGGCCTGAACATTTGGACACAATATTACCTCCTTGCTAACTTATTTATGGGTAGTTAGGTAGCGTTCATTATTTTCGTTTGTTCAAAAGGACATTAATAATTTTTAATGACTCCCACAGCGACTTTGCTTCTTTCTCACGCTTATTTACCAGTCTTTTAAAAATTTTCCTCATGGAATATTTTTCGCCCATTTTCCTGGAATTAATTATTTTAGTAGCTACTTAGAATTTTTTTGTGCTGATGATGCTCAAGTACCTTCGTCGCACAGTGCACATAATTTTGTCGTGAGATAAATTGTTGAAAGATTTTAAGTACATTGTTATTTACAGAGCTATAATGCGAATTTGATGAGATATTACTTCTCGTGCTAGCGGATTCGTTTATTAGCCTATGAAACGTTGTTTTCATTTTTAAAATTCCAGTTTTTAAAATTCCAGATTTGAGATCAACTTGTAAATTTGTGTGAAGTGTGAAATGTTTATTACTTAATGACCATGTCTATTTCTAACTTTGCAGATGTGGCAATGTGGCGGCTATTCTGGAGTTGGACGAAGCTCTTCAACGAGAATTTATTATTTTCGAAGCAGCTCCGCAGGAGTCTCGGGGTGTTCCATCCAAGAAACCATCACCAGACTACTTTCTCTAATTAAGTCCCATCGTGAATTCAGAGAAAACAAAATGAAAATAGAACCATGGATGAAGAAGTGTAGAAAGAAGTCTTCTATTACTCTAATTGTGAAGAAGTAAAACTTCAATTAATTATTTACAATCTTCAGGTATAGGGAGATGATTATAATTAAAGTGAAGATATGTAAGTGAGGGATAAATGCCAACTCCTCTATTCTAGAGAATCAAATCCTATTGTCATTTTCAAATGCCTCTTTTTTTACGATACCTAACACGGGATAACACAACCACAACATAAAGTTGAAAAGAATGCGGAGGAACTCCTGTCCCTTTAAGTGATTTTCTATTCATTGTTAGTGACTGTAATTAATTCATCTAAAAATAAAAAACCATGCTTTTTGTTTAATAATGCCTTACAAGCGTAGTAATTACGGCCACCCTCAAAATACTAATTGGTTTTCATGATTTCAGGTAGGTAGAAATTAGTATGCAAAAATTATGAGCTGGTATACTGGAAAATTCAATTTGGTCAGTATTGAATTGCACTGAAGATTTTTTCTTGTGGCTCTCCAAAATAATCAATACATTCTCTAATTATTTTTACAGAGGAGGGCTCAAATGACTTAAAGCCAATTATTTTGCTAAGTATTTTTTGCAGAATTTTGGCATTTTTCCATAAAACGTTTTTGATTAAGAGCTTTTTGATATTCACGTGTCGAAAATTTGGTTTTCATAATTTTGGTGACATTTATCTGAAATACTGAACGATTTAACTCAATTTTTTCGTCGAACGAGTCGTTAGTTCTATTTAACTCTAATGGTCACTAATGGACTGTTTTTCTATTTAGTAATTTTTTCATCTCTAATTTACGCGAATTTTTTATGAGGATCATAAGACCATTAAAATAATTTGGTCATGATTGGCTATTAAAATACAAAAACCACTTTCCAATTTTTTATTAGTCAGAATAGAAGTAATCTAAAAACGCATTTTTTCCTGTAAAAAAAAAATACAGACCTGAAAATGAATTCTGCTGATGAGAGTAGGATTAATAATTTATTCACTTTTTCTTGGTTTTATCACATCGAAGAATCAGTCACTTTAATAGAGTGATAATTCGGCCTGATTGTCTAACTTTTCTTCCAGATCTTGTCTTCCTACGTTTATGAAGGAAGTAAAAATGGCGTTAAGTTGTAGCTTTAAGCAGGTGGGAGGTCAAGTAGGATTTATAGAAAATCACCGTCAATTCTTCATTAGGTTTCTACGGAGAGTGAAATATTTTTGGAGAGAAAGCAGTGAAAGTTGTGACGAAGATATCACGACAATGCCACAATCCCAATTTTTTGTCTTTTACCAACTATTCTTCGACTTTCAACTTAAAACTGGCATTATTCCTTACACATTTAACCCAAATTCGGCCCAATTTATTAAAAATATTACACCACGTTTTCGAATTCGTAATGCATATTGTAACTTCATTTTTTGTTTCATCGTATGTCAAGAAGTCCTACTCATTGTAAGTTCGCAAATTTTATCCAAAATATATTTATTTAAATTACGTTCTATTATTATTTTAAATGTATTTAACAAAAATATGGATTTTAACATTCTCAATTTTATAATGTATATTTTGTAATGAAACGCTAAAATCTCTTATTAGAACTTCAACATCAGGATTTACTATCATAGGTACTCATCGAATACTGAATAAGTATTCCCATTAGTAAAATATTAAAGTACAATGGCGTTGAAACAATTCAAGTCAATTAACATTATCGAACATGAATCGACAGTTAAAAAATTACAACAAATTTTAGTCTGATGGGGGAATATTATTTTTCAAAAACAATTTTGCTTTTTGGAAATCGTTTACAGAATGTTGTAATTTTTGTTTGTAGGGAATTAATCTGTGGACGGAAGGGGCAAATCAACGGATAAGAAACAGTTTGATTTTTCAAGTCAGTTGGTTCCTGATTTTTGTTCTAATTACCAGCGTTCTCTTTCTCTTTGAATTTAATTCAAAGGAAATTATAAGAACATGCAGTGAGTGGGTTCATCTCGAGTACTTTGTCATACACGGTAAAAAAAATACATTTAATCAATTAATTGCGTATCAAAAAATTAACTTTATTTTAAAAGTTATGAAAGGAAGTTCGAAATTTACTTTCCCTTTGCTAAGAATTTATGAGGATTTGAAGAATTTTCAAATTGCTAAGCTTCAACGCCACTGAAGATTCTGATTTATATTGGTTTCTATAATAATCTTTTCTTTTAGATATGATAATCATTTTATATTCCAACTTCGTATTGCTAGGAATGGCAACGTTTGGTTTATTTTACTTTGATTATTTTTATTTTATTTGCTTTCTCTTTGATTCTCTTTGAATATACACGTTTATCAGTATAATTTGTCTATTTTTAGAATTCGGATTTCCTGATTCAGCCGACAAGATGCAGAAGCGAACAAAACTAATGATCAGAATTTTTAGAACGTTCGTCTATTCAATTCGTCTTGGTTCATCAGGGCTCGTAGCTCTCTTCTGGTTTGATCCACGCTTTCCAATTTTCCTTTATTCTTTCTTTTCATTTGAATCAGAATTGGCTGAAAATTATTCATCCATTGAAGCTTTCCTGATCAAAGTAATCTTTGCCCTCTTTGAATGTTCCTTCCTCATTTTTATTCTTGGAATCTACACGCTTGGGTTCATACTGCTTCCTATCATTTCCCTTTCTCTGATCAATTGTCTGGATAAACTAACAAAGGTCAAAAGTCAAAGAGCTGCTGATACAGAGAAAGTAATCCTGGTCTACAAACACCTTCAGAATTTGACGACACGGTTGGATAGAAATTTCAGGGGATTAATTCTAATTATGGAGCTGGTTAGTCTCCTAGCGACCTCCGTCTTCATGTATGCTCTGATTACATTCACAGAATCATTGTTCCAGACACTTTTCTTCCTTATTGTTGTATCTTTCTTTGTGGGAATTATGGGTCTACTTTACTATCCAGTAGCAGCTCTTAATCGTAAATCAAAAGTTTTCTTAACCTATCTTCACAAGATCACGGATGCGAAGCAGAGCCGTAGAATGCTGCGATCGTGTGAACCCCTTCTATTCCAACCATTCCGACTCCATTCCATCAAAAATAGAACAATCCTCGAGTATATTACGCTCGTCACGAATTATGTAGTATTATGTATTTGCATGTAAAGTCACAAAAAATTGTTCAAAATTATTCAAAATGTCACCCAGAAGGCCGACATTTTGAATAATTTTTGTCCGAGTCAATTCTTGAGCACTGTGGCTACAAATTAATTATTTTGTAATTCACACGCGAGATACTTTTAGTGCATAGCATGGCAGACCAGTTCACAGAGTACCGTACATGAGCAATCTGGACTGCTCCAATTGTCAGTACCACTTCGACAGCGATTTCGCTGATGAAAATCAGAAATTTCAAAATTTCACGATAGACAAACTGGATCCGAAAATGGTAGGATGGCTGACAGTTTATAGTAGCACTGGAGACTATACAATGTAGACTTGAAGTAAACTTAGGCGTGACGAAAAAATCGAATGTCGAACACCGAAACGTTTTGACGTAATGAATAACTTTGGTTATAATAATTAAATTTGGTTTAAATTAAACTTAAAACTATAAAAATAGAAATAAAATATAAAACCCTAAATCTGTAAAATGTGTGATGTTTTAAATTCCTTAAAACTAACTGCCAACGAGTATGAATTTTGAAAGAATTTTGTTGATTATTTTCTAAATTTGAACGTTGGGTTTGGAATCGTTAGGATATATGGACTTACGAATAATTAAAAAAATATAGGAAAACAAATATTACGGCTGAAGATTATTAGCTTGGATGCCATTTGGATTTTTAAAAATTTGAACCCACCTCTCTCATAACTGTTTCCTCGTGTCGCAATGTATAACGCAACTTTGTAACTGTTTCTACAAAAACATGAATGGCCTTTTGTTATTTTTTTTGGTAATTGGTTAATTCGTCATCATTCAGAATGACTTGATATGAAAGTTACAATAATTAATAAAAAGTTAATCAACCTTATTGATGTAAACGTTCTTATCCAAGGTGGTGTGAGGCGTGTCCCATTTCTGGTCTTTAACATCTTAATAATTGTCTGAGGGAGTTCGAGTGACGTCAAGATCAGAATATTGTTTATACACTTTTAAATACGCTTCCTTTATTGTAGATATTTACGCAAAGAAACCAGTTGAGTTTCTGTAGAAGCAAATCGAAAATTGCTTCCATAATTATTGCTGAGGTACCATTCATAGCTTTTTTTTGTCATAAGAAGATCATTTTTTTTTTGTCATAGAATCATTTTTTGGTAGTCCCCGTGAGGATGCTGATGATGATGCCAAGAAGAACTGGAGAAAAAAGGATTTGCATGTGTTCATTATTGTTTTGTTGATAGGAGTTCTCAAGAATAAAGCCAGAAACTGAGATGAAAACTTCTTTTTTTTTTGTGTCCAAAAAGACAATGAAATTACTAAATAATAATTATTTAATGAAGTTCAGAAACAAAAATTATTAAGAAGTCAGTTGCTGCTTGACGAATCAACTGCTCACAACAACCATTGTCTTCCCAAAGAATATACAAAAAATGTTGGAGTTGCGACATTCACTATCCAGGAAGAAGTAGGAAATCTAGGAATCCATTTGTGTTTCAAATTTTTTGAACGTTCTACTACAGTTCAAGTGCTGGAAAAGTTTTTAAAATGTGCTAAAAAGATTTAGTTGAAAAATTTGCAAAAAAAAAGAAAAATTTGATACTTTACAATTTTATTATTTTAATTTTTGGGATTCTGAATCCTCAGTTTGCTTTCCAAAAAATTGTTTGCGCCATTGTGTGTTCAGTGTACAAAATTCAACAATATTACAAAAATCATTGTTAATTCTAGTTCAGAAAAAAAAATTAGTGAAAATTATGAGTTCCTGGACAAGAATTCACATAAATTTTAGGACAGTCTTAAGTGTCACAGTTCTTATAACAGTTTCCTTCCTTGGTAAGTCACAAAACCCGTTTTAAAAAGTATAAGATTAATTACCGTCTTTAGGCTCTAAGAGCTGAGTGCATTCCTGTTTCATAAATTCCAGTTTTAAATCACTGGTTATAAAATTGCAAATATAATTTAATTGTTAATAATTAAGGTTTCATTTAGAGTGGCTAAATTGCCAAATGTGGCTTAGTAATTAATGGATATTTGTCTAAACAAATTTAACGTTGAAACGAAAGCATCAGTTTTGACTTTTTGCATCGCTCGTATCACGTTGGAGAAGTGACACGAGAAAATATGGACTCTTTCATGGTGTTGTTCACGTCCAGAACCTGTTTAATTAAAGACAAAGTATTAAATAGCTCATATCTTATCAATATGATATTTGAATGACCTACCCTTGATAAAAAAAAATGGCGCTGTTGCTGAGGGATTTATAAAAAATTCTCGACCACCGACAGAATCCGGAAACCACTCTTAGCTTTTGGTACGAAAATCATCGGTTCTAATTAAATGAAATTGGATAAACAACTTGGCACGATTCTACTCCTTCAAGCGACACGTTGGTTTAAAATGTTTTCAAAAAAAAATCCAAATGTCATCAAAATCTATCCTGGGTAGTCAGTCATATGCTTCAAAATTTGGCACTGTTTTAGGATATTTCCAGTAAAAACCACTTGTTTATGCCAAGAATTAAGGTTAACGTGAATGTGAAATATAAGAACCATGCGTTTATGCGGAGTTCACATGTTTAACCTTCCGAAGTATTCTCCTAAAATGGCGTGAACTACTCGTATTCTTACATAAAATAATATGGCGGACTTGAGGAAATAAACAAAGAAAAATGAGGAGCAGGCATATAATTTTATGAATTTATTCACACACTTAAATTAAGTTATTTTTTCTTCCTTAACGCTTCAGTGCGTTCACGACGTCATGTTTACGCAGATTTTGCAAATTGCAAGCAGCTCCTGGTGGAAACTAGACCAAGTTTGCATTTGTAGTCTATTAAAATATATGTGTTAATAATTGGGAGTGACGAATTATTTCCCTTTTATTTTTAATGTAGAAATTATTTTTAAACTTGTTTACTTCATTTTGGTTTTCCAGAAGTTGTCCGTGGCCTCGGCACATGCAAAGCCGGAGAGCTGAGATGTCAATCCAGTGGTGTATGCGTAGAAAAACATAAAATATGTGATGTAAATTTTTTAAGCAAATTCTAAAAATTTCATAAAACGATTGAAG